>JACERR010000067.1:5000-15000 GCA_016760335.1 Gastrodia elata
CACACAACACACAAACACATACACACACACACTCATAGTCGTATGAGTATTTATATATGCACACACATGCACTCATACACACACACACACATAGAAATTAGTATATATGGGTGTGTGTGTGTGTGTGTGTTTGTTGGGGTATACATACTCACAACCAAACACACTAGTATGTATTATATACGATTGTGAGCATGTATATCCAACACATATGTCTTTATATTTATATAATATGTGTGTGTTTGTGTGTACCTATTATCGTATAAATATATAGACATACACACATATGTGTTTATATGTATATACCCAACCCACACATACATACAAACACACACACATAAAGATTAGTATACATGAGCATGAGTCTGTGTGTGTATGAGTTGGGTAAACATAGATGTGTTTGTCTATATATTTATATACGATTATGACTATGTATACACACACACACACAAATACACACACATAGAGATTTGTATGTATAAGTGTGCGTGTGTGTGCGTGTGTCTATATATATGGTTGTGAGTATGTATACCTAACATGTTATCACACACACACACAGATATATATATATATACATACATACATGCATACAAACATATTTGTGTCTATACACACACACACACACACACACTCATACATACATAAAATCGTATAAACATCTATGTGTGTGTTGGGTATACACATATATAAGTGTTTATATACATAGACACATACATACACATAGACATATATGTCTCTACATACATGTATACAGATATACACACACACACAAACACACACATATAAAGATTGTTATATATGATTTTGGTTGTGAATGTGTATATATATCCATATATATGTCTATATATTGTATACATACATACACCCATGCATATAAACACACACACTCATATATATGAGTGTGTATGTGTGTGTGTGTGTGTGTGTGTGTTGTGTTTGTTGAGTTATACATACTCACAACACACACACACGTACTCATATATATGAGTATGCGTTGTGTGTTGGGTATACATATTCACAAATATACTAATCTCTATGTGTGTGTGTTTGTGTGTGTGTGTGCATTGGATATACATTCTCATAACACACACCCACACCCGCATACTTGTAATCATATATAATACACCCACACATAGAGATTAGTATCTATATTATATAAATACATACAAACACAAACACACAAATATATATATATATATATATATATATATATATAGGACACACACATAGAGATTAGTATATATGAGTGTGGGTGTGGGTGTATGTATTATCTCATATTTACTATTCTTTATATATATGAGTGTGTGCATATATATAGATATACAGTTGTATAAATGAGTATGTTTAACACATTCAAACACACACACACACACAAACATAGAGATTAGTATATATGGTTATGAGTATGACACACACACTTAGAAAATAATATATATGAGTGTGTGTGCGTATGTGTATACCCAACACACACACACACTCACACTCATATATACTAATCTGTGTGTATGTGTTTGTGTGTATGTGTATTATGTATACATACTCAGACTCATAATTTCTATGTGTGTGCATGTGTGTGTGTGTGTGTGCATATACATATATATTAGTATACATGAGTGTTTGTATCTATATTTTATATTAGTATACATACTCAATCTCTATATGTGTGTGTTTGTGTGTTTGTGTATTTGTGCATTTGTGTATTTCTGCATGTGTGTGTCTATACTAATCTCACACTCACACTCACATATATATATATGGTTGTGAGTATGTATACCCAAATCATGTGTGTGTGTATTGGGTATACTTATTACAAACACAACACATGCGAGTGTGTGTGTGTCACTATATAATATACAGCTATGAATATGTATACATATATATTATATAAATAAATATATATATATATACATGTATATATATGTATTATATGACTATAAGTATATATATTTATAAAAACATATAGACACACCCACACCCACACCCACACATATATATATATATATATATACAAACGTAGAGATTACTATATATGAGTGGCTATGTGTGTGTGTGTTTTGTGTGTGTGTCTGTGTGAGTGTTTGTGCATGTCTGTGTGTGTGTGTGTATGTGTTTTTGTGTGTCACACACACACCTATACTAATCTCCCTGTGTGTGCGTGTGTGGGATATATATATATACATATATATATATATATATATATATAGATATATATATATAGATATACTAACACACATACACACTCATATATACTTATCTATATATATTGGGTATACACTCTTGTATATATAAGTTATGTGTGTGAGACACATAACACACATACACACACCCACAAATAGGCACACATAAAGATAACACACACTCATATATGCTATTCTGTATATGTGTGTATTTATGTGTGTGTGTCTATGTGTTTATATATATATGAGTGTGTGTTAGTGTGTGTGCTTATATAATTATATTCAGTTGTGTGTGTCACACATACTCTCATATACGCTTGTGAGTATGTAAACCCAACACACACACACACATACTCACACACACACATACATACATATATATATATATATATATGATGTATGTGTCTGTGTATGTTGGGTATATATACTCACAATCATATATATATATATATATATATATATATAGACATAAACATAGATTGACATACACACAAACACACACACAAGTATGTATATATGTGTTTGTGTGCATGTTTCTATATATATATGCACACACACATGCACACACACACACAAGCACACACACATAGAGATTATATAGACACACACATAGAGATAAGTAAACCCAACAGACATATACACATGGAGATAAATATATATGAGTGTGTGTCTATATCACTCATATATGTGTGTTATATGTGTGTGTGTGTGTCTATATCACTCATATGTATGTGTTATGTGTGTGTGTTGTATGCATGTGTGTATGTGTGTGTTGTGTGTGTGTGTTTATTTTTATATACAGTTCTGAGTATGTATATCCACATGTCTATATATAGGTTTGTGTGTGTGTGTGTACACACATACTCACTCAACACAAACAAATACATACACATGGATAAGTATATATGACTGCGTGTGTGTGTGTGCATGTATGTTGTGTATGTGAGTGAGTATGTATATGTACACACACACACACACAAAGACTCAGTTGTGAGTATGTATACCAACACACACACACACACACTCACTCACACACTCATACATACTAATGTGTTGTGAGTGTGTGTGTGTGGGTGTGTCTAAATATATATATGATCTTATAAATACACACACACACATACAAACATACACACACACACACTTGCAAACACATTTTAGAGAGAAGTATAAGTATATACATAGAGATTAGTATATACACACATATGAGTATATATATATATGAGTGTGTGTAATACACACACACACAAACAATACACACGCATATATACCACACATGAAGATAAGTATATATGAGTGTGAGACACACTCATATATGTATATAGAACTCACAACTATATATCTATATATACCTTTATAGATATATAAATATATAGACACACACACGTATGCATTATCACATACACAGAGATAAATATATAGAGCATGTATATGATTATATCACACATATGTGTGTGTCTATATATTTATATATGGTTGTGAGTATGTATATCTAATACACATATATACGATTATAAATATGTATACCCAACACACATAGATGTGTGTATATATGTGTTTGTGTGTGTGTGTTGGTATACATACTCATAATTTTATATAAATATATAGACACACACATGTATGTGTTATATATTCATACACATGGTCTATATATTTATATGTGTGTGTGATAACATATATGTGCGTGTGTGTATCCATATACATATATATCTGTATATGCATATATAGATATGCTAGTTGTGAGTGTGTATACCCAACACACACAGACATATGTATTATATACATAGACACATACAAAACATGAAGATTAGTATATATGAGTGTGTGTGTGTGTGTGGACACACACACAAACACGCACACACACACACACACAGACACATATATATATATATATAGATGGACGCACACATACTCATATAGACTTATCTCTATATGTGTGTGTGTGTGTGTTTATATAAATATATAAATGCACACACATATGTATTATATATATGTATATATTAATATACATGTATATAACATATATATACATACAAACACACATACATAGAGATTAGGATATATGAGTGTGTGTGTGTGTGTACATGTATATGATATATATATTCATATATATGCACACACACATAACACACACACACACACATATATACCACACATATAGATAAGTATATATGAGTGTGAGACACACTCATATATATATATATATATATATATATATATATACATATATATATATATATATATATGAGTGTGAGATGCACACATGTATATGCACACACATACAGCTGTGAATATATACTCAACACGCATACGTGTTTGTGTCTATATGTGTGTGTGTTGGGTATACATACTCACAATTGTATATAAATATATAGATATACACATATATTTGTTATATATTCATATACATGCTTTATATATTTATCTATGTGTGTGTGATAATACATATGTGTGTATGTGTCTAAATACATATATATCTACATATGTATATATAAATATACGTTTATGAGTGTGTATTCCCCAATACACATAAACACATGTGTTATATACACACACACACCACATATAGAGATTAGTATATAAGAGTGTATGTGTGTGTATACTATTATGAATATGTATACCTAATACACACACACACATATATATATATTAGTATATATGAGCATGTGTGTGTTTTGTACATATGTCTGAAGAGACACAAACACACATACCACATGAAGATAAGTATATATGGCCGCCTGTGATAACACATATGTGTATGTGTGTGTGTGTGTGTGTCATATACACACACAAACACATAACATATGTATATAGCATATGAGTATATGTGCAGATACATAGAACCTGTATGTGTGTGTACAGACACACACACATGTCTGTGTGTGTGTATATATATATGAGTATATATAGACACACACATATGTGTTATATACAAACAATGTCTATGTGTATCTCTATTTGTATGTTGGGTATACATACTCACAACCATATATATATATATATATATATATATATATATATATATATATATATATATATATATATAGACACACACACACACACACACACACACACACACACACACACACACACACACACACACACACATATATATATATATATATATATATATATATATATATATATATATATATATATATCTGATATATACTCATATATACACACATATAAAATATGTATAGACACACACACGCATGTGTTATCATACACACTCATGTATACTAATCTCTAGATGTGTGTGCGTGTGTCTGGTGTTCCTCATACACACAGACACATAGATATATAAAAACCAACACACACACATAAATAATATGAATATATAATATACTCACAATGGTATATATTTTAATTAGTTAATATATATGGACACACATACACACGCACTCATATATACTAATCTTTATGTGTGCGTGTACACACACACATAAAGACACACACACATATGGAGATAAGTATATATGAGTGTGTGGGTGTGTATGTGTGATCGTATAAGTGTTTGCGCACACATACACACATATGGAGATAAGTATATATGCAGGTGTGTGTCTATCTATAGCACACACACACATAGAGATAGACACCCACATGTATGTATATATATTCACACACACTCAACACATAGAGATTAGTACATATGTTTGAGTATACATACCTAACACACACACACACACACATACACACTCATATATACTAATCTCTCTAACACACACACACACACACATATATATATATATGAGTGTGTGTGTGTCTATATATATATATGGTTGCCTATATTTATATAGACACACATACTCATAGAGATTAATATATATATATATATATATATATATATATATATATATATAGATTAGTATATATGAGTGTGTCACACACACATGGAGATAAGTATATAAGTGTGTGTGTGTGTGTGTGTGTGTGTGTGTGTTGTGTATTTGTGTGTGTGTGTTTGTGTGTGTGTGTGTGTGTCTATATGTGTGTTATGTGTGTGTGTGTGTCTATATGTGTGTTATGTGTGTGTGTATATACTTATCTTTATGTGTGTTGAGTGTGTGTGTGTGTGTTGGGTATATACTCTCATATATACGGTATGTGTGTGTGTTTGTATGTGTGTGTGTGTGCATACTTAACACACACACATGAGTCAGTGTGTCTGTATTCATGTATATAGATACATACACACACACATATGAGTGTGTAACTGTGTGTCTACGTGAGTGTGTGTTTATACATGTATATACACAAACACACACACACATGTGTATGTATATATATATATACACACACACACACACACGCTCACATATATATGCGTATGTGTGTGTGTATACCCAACACACACAGACACACTCATATATACTAATCTTTATACCCAATATATATAATATCGAGAGTTTGTACATATAATCAAAATGAGTATTTATAAGCACCACACACGTATGTGTTATCACACACACAGATATAAATTGGTATATAAATATATAAACATATACTCGTATGTGCTATATACATGTATGAGTTATCACACACACATAGATATATATATATATATATATATATATATATATATATATATATACATATGTGTTGGGTAAGACATATGTCTAAATACACACACCAATTAGGTTTACTAATCTCTCTCTCTCTCTCTCACACACATGAAGATGTGTGTGTCTATAAATTTATATAACGGTTGTGATAACACATACGTGTGTGTGCTATATATATATGGTTGTGATATACACACACATACAACACACACACACACACACAGACTCACACACACACATAAATAGAGATAACACATACACACAAATAAGAACGTGTTTAGTATACAGACTCATACACTCATATATACTAATCTCTATGTTGTGTGTGTGTCTATGTTGGGTAGTTTGTGTAGGTGTATACTTAAGACACAACACACACACACACATAATAATCTCCGTATACCCAACACACAGGCATATAAGTATATAAGTGTGTATGTGTGTTCAGTATATAGACACACACACTCACACAACAAAGAGATAAGTATATATGAGTGTGTGAATGTGCATGAGTGTGTGTATGTGTCTATACATTGTGACACACACACACACACACACACAAAGTCATATATACTTATCTCTATATGTGTGTTATACACACACACACATTCTTATATACTAATCTCTATATGTATTTGTTTATGTGTGTGTGTCTATGTGTGTTTACCCACACACACAAGCACACATGCACACATGTTATATGAGTATGAGTATATATATCCAACACAGATATATATAATATCTATGTGTGTGTGTCATAAAGTATATGTTATTTAGACACACACACTTACACACTATTTGTATTTATTTAACACATACACACACACACATATACATGTAGACACACACGCACACATAGAGATTAGTTATATACTTTATTATACATACTTACAACCATATATATATACACACATACTGATATATATACAGTTTTACATGTATAAATGAGTGTAAGTATGAACACACACACATGCACATGTATATTAGGTATACATACTAATCTCACTGTGTGTGTGTGCATTAGGTATACATACTCACACACACACACACACACACACACATACGAGCATGTAACACACACACATACTCATATATACAAACTCACAACTGTATATAAATATATATATGAGTGTGTGTCTATATGTGTATTATATAGAGATTAATATACATGAGCATGTGTGTATGTGTGTGTGTGTGTATGTGTATTTGTGTTGGGTATATATAATCACAACCACACACTCTCATATAATTATATAGACATGCACACTCATGTGTTAGTATGTATACCCAACAGACATACACACACACTCTCATTGATACCCTCTCTATATATGTGTGTGTGTGTGTGTGTAAGCACACACACACACACACACACACACACACACTCACACACTCATATATACTTATCTCTATGTATGTGTGTGTCAATATGCACAAACACACGCACGCACACATACTCATATATACATATACACACACATAGAGATAAGTATATATGAGTGTGTGTGTGTGTATGTATATATATACAGTTGTGAGTATGTATACCCAGCATACACACACACACATATATATGGATGCGAGTATGTATACCCAACACACACACATATGTGCGATGATTTATATATATTTATGTGCTTGTGTGTTGGGTATGCATACTCACATCCATATATATGTGTGCATGTGTGTGCGTATTGAGTATATATACTCACAACTGTATATATATATACACACACACACACACACTCATATATACGTATATATACCCAATACACACTCTCACACACACATTTATACTTATCTCTATGTGTGTGTTTGTGTATGTCGGGTATACAAATCTCTATGGTGTATGTGTGTGTGTCATATATATATTTGTATATCAGTATATATACTCACAATCATGTGAGTGTGTGTATATATATATATATACAAGTATGTGTGGGTTGTATACCCAATATATAGACACACATAACACACACACACATACTCACACATCATATGTGTGTGTCTGTGTTTGTGTTTTTGAGTATACATACTCATAAACATACTCTGTGGAGATATATATATATGAGTGTGTTGTTGAGTTTACATACTCATAACTATATATATTAGTGAGTATAGATACTTAAAACACACACATACACACGTTGAGATAAGTATATATGAGTGTGTGTGTTTGTGTGTGTATATATGAGTGACATGTATAAATAGATAACACACACACACACTCACATACACACATATATACCTATCTCTATAGGTATACATACTCATAGATATATAAATGGTTTTGAGTATGTAAACACTATATATGTGAGTGTGTGTGTTTGTAGAAATATGCACACTCACATATAGAGATAAGTATATATATGTGTGTGTGTGTGTGTCTAAATATATATATATAGTTGTGAAATTATACTTATCTATATATATAAACATCATATAGATTGTGTGTGTGTATATGGCTATGAATATATATCTATGTGTGTGTTGGGTATACATACTCACAACTATATATATACAATTATGTTTGTGTGTGTGTGTGTGTGTATGTTGGATATACATGAAACACACACACATGGAGATAAGTATATATGAGTGTGTGCATGCACACACACACACTCACACTTACACACACACATAACACATACACACACTGTGTGTGCCTATTTATTATTATACAGTTGTGAGTATGTATACGCAGTACACACAAACATACATAAATAATATACTAATCTCTTTTTGTGTGTGTGTTGAAAATCCATTAGTATATATTTTGTGTGTTTGTGTGTCTATATATAATGTGTGTGTGTCATATAAAACATACGTGTGTGTATCTATATATGTATATAACACATAGAGATTATTATTTTAAGTGTGTGTGTGTGTGTTCTCTATGTGTGTACCCAACACACACACATATACACACACTTATATATACTAATCTCTATGTGTATGTGTGTGTGTGTTGGGTATACATACATATATGAGTAAGAGTATGTATATAACCAACATATAGAGATTACAATATATACAACAGACATACAGCACAACCATATACCCATATATACTTATATATGATTGTTAGTATATATATATATATATATATATATATATATGCATTTATGTGTGTATATATATGGGCAACGTATGTGCTATATACCAATCTCTATGTATATGTGTGTCTATATATTTATTACAGTTATGAGTACGTATGCCTACGCACATGTATGTGTTATATAGGCAAATACACACATATAGAGA
>JACERR010000067.1:25000-42500 GCA_016760335.1 Gastrodia elata
GTATGTGCTCAAATATACTTATCTCTATGTGTGCACACACACACTCATATATACTTTGTATATGTGTGCCTATATATTTATATACGGTTGTGAGTATGACATACACACACACACACACACACACACACACACATATATATATATATATATATATATATATATGAGTATGTGTGTGTATGTGCGTGTGTGTGTTGGGTAGATATACTCACAACCATATATATATATACACATACACACACATAGAGATTAGTATATCTGAGTGTATTTGTGCGTGTGTGTGTGTGTATATATGGTTGTGAATATATATGCTCAACATACACACACCCAACGCACACAAACAACACACTTATATATACATGTTCGTAATAACACATATGTATATAGCACATAATATACATGGACATAAGTATGTGCATGTCTATTTATTTATATACTATTATATAGACACACATATAAAGATTATATATACTAATATCTATGTATGTGCGTTTGTATGTGTGTGTGTGCACACATATATATAAATGTATAGATACACATATACGATTATGAGTATTTATACCCATAGAGACACACATCCCTCACAAACACACACACACACATATAAGCAAACATACACACATGAAGATTAAGGTATATATAGGGTTGTGAGTATGTATATCTATGTGTTTGGGTATGCACACGCACACACTCATAGAGATAAGTATATGCTAATCTCTATGTGGGTCTACATACTCACACACATAGAGTATGTATACCAATACACACACACAGTAATATTATTACATAACACACACACACACACATAGAGATAAGTATATATGAGTGTGTGTGTGTGTGTGTGATAACACATTCGTGTGTGTGTCTATATACCCAACACATACGCACACACAAAAACACACTAACACACAGATATATATAATAAACACACTCAAAATAAGATAATATATATTTATATACACACACACACACACACACACACACACACACACACATATATATATGGTTGTAAGTATGTATACCCAACACACCCACACACACTCTCATATATCATATACATATAAGGATTGTGAGTGTGTATGTGTGTGTGTTGGGTATACATACTCATAATATAAATACATATAGTTGGGTGGTTAGGTGTGCGTGTCTATATTTATATCTAGGTATGTGTGTGTGTGTGTTTGTGTTGGGTATAGATACTCACATTTTTAAATGAGAATATATACCCAACACACACACAAATACACAAACAAACAAACACATCAACATACAAACACACAAACACACACATATAGAGATTAATATATGAGTTTGTTACCCATCACATACACACACACACACACACTATATATATGAGAGATACACACAAAGATCAGTATATATGAGTGTATATATAAATATATATATACATATATATATATATATATATGTATATGTTGTGTGTGTGTGTGTGTGTTGGGTTTACATACTCCGTGTTTGATATTTGTCTCTATATACGTGCATTCTATACGATGAGTGTGTGTGTATTGGGTATACATACTCACAATCGTACCAAATGTGTGTTGGGTATACATATATATATATATATATATATATATATATATGGTTATGTGTGTATGTGTGTCTATATATTTATATACAGTTTTGAGTACGTATACCCAACACTTCTATAATAATCTCATATATACTAATCCCTTTATATATTATTGGGTGCACACACACACTCATATACATAAACACTCATATATACTTATCTCTATGTGTGTGTGATTGTGTGTGTGTAATCTCTATGTTTATGTGTATGTGTGTGTCTATATATATATATATATATATAGGCACATACTCACAACCGTACCAAATGTGTATTGGGTATATATATATATATATATATATGGTTATGTGTGTATGTGTGTCTATATATTTATATTCGGTTGTGAGTATGTATACCCAACACTTCAATACTAATCTCTTTATATATTATTGGGTAGCACACACACACTCATATACATACACACTCATATATACTTATCTCTATGTGTGTGTAATTTCTATGTTTATGTGTATGTGTGTCTATATATATATATATATATATATATATATATATATATATATATAGGCACATACTCAAAATCATGTGTGTGTTTGAGTAAGTCTACATACAAGTATGCATGTAAGTGACACACACATAGAGATAAACACATATACAGTTGTGAGTATATATAACCAACACACACATAGAGATAGGTATGTATACCTAAATCTCATATATACTAATCTCTATATATGTATATGTGTATTTACATACATGCACAACCGTATATATAAAAGCACACACAGACACACACACACACATATGAGTGTGTATTAGATGTGTGTGTGTGTGTGTTTGTGTGTGTGTGTTATATGCACACTTAGAGATTAGTATATTTGAGTGCATGTGGAACACGCACAAACATACACATATTGAGATATATATATATATATATATATACACTAATCTACACACATAGAGATAAGACACTTACATATAAGTACACACACAGAGATTATTATATATTTATTGAGTATGTGTACCCAACACTTACACAAACACACACACATAGAGATCTCTATATACTCATGTGTTGATACATACTAATCTATATGTGTATGCGTCTATGTGTGTGTGGGGGTATACATACTCATACACTCACATATACTTATCTCTATGCATTTGTGTGTGTGTGTGGTGTTTATATACATATCTCAATGTGTATTTGTTTTTGTGTAAATATAACTACTCATAACTACAAATATATATACACATCCAACCACACACACACTCAAACACACTCACATACTATTCATAATATATAGACACACAAATCTCTATATGACAATACATACCCACAACACACACACTCATATATACTTTGTGTGTATGTATTGAGTATGTGTGTGTGTCTCACATATATAGACACACGTATGTGTTATATATTTGTGTGTGTGTGTCTATTTATTTGTATACTCACACGTTTCTATGTGTGCATGTTTATGTGATTTGTATATTTGTGATATTTAACGCACACACACATACACATAGAGATTATAATATGTAAATATATTGACCCAATCGTATATATAAATCATATATATGAGTGTGTATGCATTTGTCTATATTTTATATACAATTGTGAGTATATACATGTATATATATACATACACATGTGTGTTTATGTGATTTGTGTGTGTTTGTGACACTCTACAAATGTGTGTGTGTAAGTGTTGGGTGTTTTGTGTGTGTCTGTGCTTATAAATATACTAATCTCTATGTGTGTGTGTACTAATCTGTATATGTGTGTGTGTGACACATCACACCCATACACACAATGTGTTATATATTCAAATATATGCATACACATAGAGAATAGTATATATATGTGTATGGTGTGTGTGTTTGTGATAACATATATGTGTGTGTGTACACACACCACACACAAAGAGATTAGTATATAAATGTGTGTGTATGTGTAAGTATGTATATATAATCTAGAGATTAATATACAGAGTGAGTGTGAATACCCAACACATATATACTAATCTCTATGTGTGTGTGTTTGTGTGTATGTGGAGATAAGTATATATGAGTGTATGTGTATATATATATATATATATATATATATATATATATATATATATGTGTGTGTGTATATATATATGAGTGTGTAAGTATATACCCAATACACACACACACACATATATGAGTGTGCACACACACATAGAGATTAGTATATATGAGTGTGTGTGTGTGTGTTTGTGTTTGTGTGGTGTGTGTGATAGCGTTGGGCGAGTATAAATACCCAACACACACATACACAAATGTGTGTTGGGTACACACACATATAAACACACATACACACACATACACATACTCATACATACATATATATATATATATATATATATATATATATATAGTTATGTGTGTATGTGTGTGTGTGTGTTTATATGTGTGTGTGTCTATATATTTATATTCAATTGTGAGTAAGTATACCCAACACATATATACTAATCTCATATTTTTAAATATTTAAATATATATGGTTGGGTTATACACACACACACACTCATATATACTTATCTATATGTGTGAGTGTGTTTGTGTGGGTGCGTGTAATCTCTATGTCTGTATATATGTGTGTCTATATATATATATAGGCACATACTCACAATCATGTGTGAGTGTGAGGATGTCTATATACAAGTATGCATGTAAGTAGACACACACACACTCATATATACTAATCTAGTCATCTCTTTGTGTGTGTGTGTATGTTTGTGTTTATGTGTGCTCACACACATATAAAAAGACACACACATACACACATATACTCATATATACTAATCTCTATGTGTGTGCCACACACCCATATATACACTTATATATACTAATGTCTATGTGTGTGTGTGTTTGTGTGTGATATATAAACATATAGAGATCAGTATATATGAGTGTGTGTGTGTGTGTGTGGCACACACACAAACATATACACATAGAGAAATATATATACTAATATACACACATAGAGGTAAGACACACACACATAAACACACACATAGAAATTAGTTTATATGTGTTAGGTATGTATAACCAACACACACACACACCATTGAGATCTCTACATACTCAATAAAATACATACGGTTGTGAGTATACATACTAATCTCCATGTGTGTGTCTTTGTGTGTGTGTGAGTATACATGCTCACACACTCATATATACTTGTCTCTATGAATGTGTGTGTGTGTATTTGTGTGGTGTTTATATACATATCTCAATGTATATTTGTTTATGTGTATATATAAATACTCAAAACCATATATATATACACACATCCAACCCCACACACGCACACTCATAAACACTAATCTTTATGTGTGTGTGACGTATATGTTATATATATATATATACATATATATATATATATATATATATATATATATATATATATATTTACATATATTTATATGCGCACACTATCACACACACATTGTATATATGCGCGCACACGCACACGCACACACACAAACACACACATATAGAGATTATTATGTATGAGTTTGTGTGTGTGTGTGTATATATATATATATACTTATATACGATTGTGAGTATGTATACCCTACACTAACATATATACTTATCTCTATGTGTGTGTGTGTGTGTATCGAGTTTACATACTCTCAACCGTACAAAAGTACACACACACACACACACACACACACACACTCATATATACTGATCTTTATGTGTGTGTGTTTGTATGTGTGTGTATCACGAACTCATATATACTTATCTCCATACATACACACACGCACGCACACACACATACAGACATATATATATATACTAATCTCTATTTATGTGTGTGTATGCACACACTGATATATACATATATACTTATGTTCATGTGTGTGTGTGTGTGCATGTGTGTGTCTATATATATATTTTAGTTTATACCAATATTAGTGTGGTTGTGACTATGTATACACATCCATATATATATATATATATATATATATATATATATATATATATATATATATATATATATATATATATACATACCCACTTCTATATATATTGTGTATGTGTCTGAATATTATGAGTATGTTATCAAACACGCACACTCATAACTGTATATTTATGTAGACACACATGCTAACACATAGTGATTATCTTATATATATATATATATATATATGTTAAATACATGTATATAGGCACACACTAACACACACTCATATAAATTTATCTCCACGGGTGTGTGTTTGTGTATGTGTGTTTGTGTGCATGTGTGTGTGTGTGTGCGCATATATATATATATATATATATATATATATATATATATGTATATATATATATGTATATATATATATACAATTATGAGTATGTATATATATATATTCTTATACACACACACATAGATACACATATAACATATTCACAATATGTGTGAAAATACTCATATATACTAATCTCTATATGTGTGTGTTTGTGTGAGTATCTTTATATACATACACACACACACAAATACACACACATAAAGATTAGTATACATGAGTGTGTGTGGGATGTGTGTTGGCTATACATATTCACAGCTGTACATATATTTAAACACACACATATAGACTAATCTGCATGTGTTTGTTTGTGTGTGCATATATATAGACACACACATACACATATGTATATACTAATCTCTATATGTGATTATATATGCGTGTGTATGTGTATTTGGTATGAGTGTCTATCTCAACACACACACATATAAATAAATATATACTAATTTCTTTGTGTGTGTGTATTATATACTAATCTATATTTGTGCATGTTGGGTATACATACTCACAACCGTATACATACACACACACACACATATAAACACACACAGAGATAAATATATAATCTCTATATATGTGTCTATATATATATATGAGTGTGTATACCCAACACACACACACACATGTAGGTGTTATATACGGTTGTCGATATGTATACAAATACACAAAGACAAATACGCATACATAGAGATAAGTATATATATATGTGTGTGTGTGTGTGTGTTGGGTATGTGTCAATATATATATCCATATATAGACCCACACACACACAAATACACACACATAGAGATTAGTATATATGAGTTTGTGAGTATGTATACCCACCATATATAAGTATATAAACACACACTCATATATACTAATCTCTATGTGTCTTTGTGTGTATGTAATCTCTATGTGTTGGGTATAAAACACACAAATCTCTGTGTGTATTTGTGTGTGTTTTTGTATGTGTGTGTGTTATAATGTGTGTGCATGTGTGTGTTATATACTAAACTTTGTGTGTGTGCGTATGTATATGGTTGTGAGTATGTATACCAACACACACAAACACACACACATAGAGATTAGTATATATGATTGTGTATGTGTGTGTGTCTCCACACACTCATATATATTAATCGATATATATAGGCACATATAATCGTAAGCGTGTGAGTATGTACACCTAGCACACACAAAGACACACACATAAGGATTAGTATATGTGAGTATTTGTATATGTGCGTGTGTTGGATATACATACAACAGTATATAAATATATAGAACTCACAATCGTATATATATTTAAATACGCACATATAGACTATTCTGCATGTGTGTGTCTGTGTGTGCCTATATATAGACACATACATATACATATGTATATACTAATCTCTGTTTGTTTATTTGTGCGTGTATGTGTGTGTGTGTTTAGTATGAATATGTATACCTAACACACACACACATATAGAGATATATACTAATCTATTTGTGTGTGTATATTATATACTAATCTCTATATGTGTGTGTTGGTATACATACTCAAAACCGTATACATACACACACACACATAGAGATAAATATATAATCCCTATGTATGTGTCTACTTATAGATATGAGTGTGTATTCCCCCCCACATATAGACTATTCTGCATGTGTGTGTCTGTGTGTGCTTATATATAGACACATACATACACATATGTATATACTAATCTTTATGTTTGTGTATATATATATATATATATATATACTTGTATACTCATATAAGTGAAAGTATATATAACATAAACACATACACACACACACAAATTCACACACCAATATTTGTGTGTTACATGCAAGGATATATATATATATATATATAATCTATGTGCGTGTGTTTTTGTGTGTGTGCATGTGTTGACACACACACACACACATATATACCCATCACACACACATGGATATACTTGTGATTATGTATACCTTAGATTATATATATATTTATATATGAGTGTATGTGTGTGTGTGTGTTTGTCACACACACGCATACACACACACACATGCACATACACATACCATATATAAATATATAGACACACACATACAAACACACATATACAACACATATATATATATATATATGTATATATATATACACACACACATACAATAACTCATATTAGTATATATATATATATATCTGGTTGTGAGTATTTATATATACACACACTTATATATACTCACAATCGTATATAAATATATAATATTTACTAATCTCTGCGTGTGCGACTATGTATATATATATAGTGTACATGTGTGCTTATATATTTATATACGATTGTGAGTGTATATACCCAACACACATATACACACTCTATATATTTATATACAGTTGTGAGTATGTATACCCAACACACATATGTGCGTGTGTGGTGTGTGTTTATGTTGCGTGTGTGTTTTCATGTGTGTCTATACATTTATATACAGTCATATATAGTAATTTCTATGTGTATACATATATATTGACAAACTCATGTATACATACTTGTCTATATATACACATACACCCTCATATATGCTAATTTTTATGTGTGTATATGGATGTGTATGTGTTCAGATATACTTATCTCTATGTGTGCACACACACACTCATATATACTTCGTGTATGTGTATGCCTATATATTTATATATGGTTGTGAGTATGATACACACACACACACACACACACATACACATATATATATATATATATATATATATATATATATATGAGTATGTGTGTGTATGTGTGTGTGTGTTCGGTAGATATAGTCCCAACCATATATATATATATACACATACACACATAGAGATTAGTATATCTGAGTGTGTTTGTGTGTGTGTGTGTGTATACGGTTGTGAATATCTATACTCAACATACACACAGCCAACACACACAAACAAAACACTTATATATACATGTTTGTAATAACACATTATATACATGGAGATAAGTATGTGTGTGTCTATATATTTATATACTATTGTATAGACACACATATAAAGATTATATATACTAATCTCTATGTATGTATGTTTGTATGTGTGTGTGTGTGTGTGCACATATATATATATATATATATATATATATATATATATATATATATATATATATATATAAATATATAGATAAGTATATACGGTTGTGAGTATGTATACCCATAGAGACACACATCATTCACAAACACACACACACACATATAAGCACACATACACGCATGAAGTTTAATATATATATATATATATATACACGATTGTGAGTATGTATATCTGTGTGTTTGGGTATACACATGCACACACTCATAGAGATAAGTATATGCTAATCTCTATGTGGGTCTACATACTCACACACATAGAGTATGTATACCAATACACACAGTAATATTATTGCACAACACACACACACATAGAGATAAGTATATATAAGTGTGTGTGTGTGTCTGTATACCCAACACATACACACACACAAACACACTAACACACATAGACATATATAACAAACACACTCAAAATAAGATAATATATATATTTATATATAGATACACACACACACACACATATATATATATATATATATTTATATATATAGTTGTAAGTATGTATACCCAACACACACACACACTCATATATCATATACATATAAAGATTATGAGTGTGTATGTGTGTGTGTGCTGGTGTACATACTCATAATATAAATACGTATATTTGTGTGGTTAGGTGTGCGTGTCTATATTTATATCTAAGTGTGTGTGTGTGTTTGTGTTGGGTATAGATACTCACATTTTTATATGAGAATATATACCCAACACACACACACAAATACATAAACACAAACACACAAACACATACATATTGAGATAAGAATATGAGTATGTTACCCAGCACACCCCCCCCCCCCCCACACACACACACACCCCACACACACACACCATATATATGAGAGACACACATAAAGATTAGTATATATGAGTGTATATATATATTTGTGTTGTGTGTGTGTGTGTGTGTGTGTGTGTGTGTTGGGTTTACATACTCTATGTGTAATACGTATCTCTATATACGTGTGTTCTATACAATGAGTGTGTGTATGTATTGGGTATACATACTCATAATCGTACCAAATGTGTGTTGGGTATATATATATATATGGTTATGTGTGTATGTGTGTCTATAAATTTATATACGGTTGTGAGTATGTATACCCAACACTTCTATACTAATCTCTTTATATATTATTGGGTAGCACACACACACTCACATACATACACACTCATATATACTTATCTCTATGTATATCTGTTTGTGTGTGTGTGTAATTTCTATGTTTATGTGTATGTGTGTCTATATATATATATATATATATATATATATATATATATATATATATATATATATATATATATATGTGTGTGTGTGTGTGTGTGTGTGTGTGTGTTTGAGTATGTCTACATATAAGTATGCATGTAAGTGACACACACATAGAGATAAACATATACAATTATGAGTATGTATACCCAATACACACATAGAGATAGGTATGTATACCTAAATTTCATATATACTAATCTTTATGTATGTGTATGTGCCTTTACATACATGCACAACCGTATATATATAGGCACACACAGACACACACACACACACACACGAGTGTGTTAGATGTGTGTGTGTGTTATATGCACACTAAGAGATTAGTATATTTGAGTGCATGTGGCACACACACAAATATACACATATTGAGATATATATACTAATCTACACATAAATACATATACATAGAGATTATTATATATGTTGAGTATGTGTACCCAACACTCACACAAACACACACACATAGAGATCTCTATATACTCATGTGTTGATACATACTAATCTATATGTGTATGTGTCTATGTGTGTGTGTGAGTATATATGATTATACACTCATATATACTTATCTCTATGAGTTTGTGTGTATGTTTGTGGTGTTTATATACATAACTTAATGTGTATTTATTTTTGTGTATATATAACTACACATAACTGCAAATATATATACACATCCAACCACACACACACACACTATTCAATATATAAAGACACACAAATCTTTATATGACAATATATACCCACAATACACACAAACACGTATGTGTTATATGAATATACTCTGTGTGTATGTGTTGAGTGTGTGTGTGTCTCATATATACAGACACACGTAGGTGTTATATATCTGTGTGTGTGTGTCTATTTATTTGTATACTCACACACTTGTCTCTATGTGTGCATGTTTATGTGATTTGTGTGTTTGTGACATTTAACACATACACACATAGAGATTATAGTATATAAATATATTGACACAATCGTATATATAAATTATATATATGATTGTTTGTGTGTTTGTCTATATTTTATATACGATTGTGAGTATATACATGTATATATACACACATGTGTGTTTATGTGATTTGTGTGTGTGTTTGTGACACTACATATGCGTGTGTGTGTGTGTGTGTTGGGTGTGTTTGTGTGTGTGTTGGGTGTGTTTGTGTGTGTGTGTGCTTATAAATATATTAATATCTATGTGTGTGTATATTAATTTGTATATGTATGTGTGTGACACACCACACCCACACACACAATGTGTTATATATTCAAATATATGCATACACATAGAGAATAGTATATATATGTGAATGGTGTGTGTGTTTGTGATAACATATATGTGTGTGTACACACACCACACACAAAGAGATTAGTATATAAATGTGTGTGTATATGTAAGTATGTATATATAATCTAGAGATTAATATACGGAGTGAGTATGAATACCCAGTACACACTCATATATACTAATCTCTATGTGTGTGTATTTGTGTGTGTGTGTGTGTGTATATATATATATATATATATATATATATATATATATATATATATATATATATATGAGTGTGTAATTATGTATACCCAACACACACACATATATATGAGTGTGCACACACATATAGAGATAAGTATATATGAGTGTGTGTGTGTGTGTGTGTGTTTGTGTTTGTGTGGTGTGTGTGATAGCGTTGGGTGAGTATAAATACCCAACACACACATACACAAATGTGTGTTAGGTGTACATATATCTATTTTTATATATATATATATATAATATACATATATAATAAATATATATATATATATATAGTTGTGTGTGTATGTGTGTGTGTGTGTGTTTATATGTGTGTGTGTCTATATATTTATATTAAGTTGTGAGTATGTATACTCAACACATATATACTAATTTTGTATTTTTAAATATTTAAATATAAATGGTTAGGTCATGCACACACACACTCATATATACTTATCTCTATATGTGTGTTTATGTAGGTGTGTGTAATCTCTATGTCTGTATATATGTGTGTGTGTATATATATATATAGGCACATACTCACAATCATGTGTGAGTGTGAGTATGTCTACATACAAGTATGCATGTAAGTAGACACACACACACACACTCATAGATACTAATCTACTCATCTCCGTGTGTGTGTGTGTATGTGTATGTTTATGTGTGTGTGTGTGTGTATGTGTGTGTTTATGTGTGCCCACACACACATATAAAGACACACACATACACACACACACACACTCATATATACTAATCTTTATGTGTGTGTGCCAATAGACAGCACACACACACACACATAGAAATTAGTATATATGAGTGTGTGTGATATATACTAAGGTTGGGTCACACACACACACTCATATATACTTATCTATATGTGTGTGTGTATTTGTGTGGGTGTGTAATCTCTATGTCTGTATATATGTTTGTGTCTATATATAGGCACATACTCACAATCATGTGTGAGTATGAGTATGTCTACATACAAGTATGCATGTAAGTAGACACACACACACACTCATATATACTAATCTACACGTCTCCATGTGTTTGTGTATGTGTGTGTTTATGTGTGCCCACATACACACATAAGGACACACATACACACACACACACACACACACACACACTTATATATACTAATCTCTATGAGTGTGCCACACACCCAAATATGCACTTATATATGCTAATGTTTATGTGTGTGTGTATTTGTGTGTGTTATATGAACATATATAGATTAGTATATATGAGTGTGTGTGTGTGTGTGTAGCACGCGCACAAATATACACACATAGAGATATATATACTAATCTACACGCATAGAGACAAGACATGCTCACACAAACACACACACATAAAGATTCATATATATATATTGAGTATGTATACCCAACGCATACACAAACACACAAACATAGAGTTCTCTATATACTCATGTGTTGGGTATAGATACTCAATACAACACATGCAGTTGTAAGTATACATACTAATCTCTATGTGTGTGTGTTTATGTGTGTGTGTGTGTATATACAAGCTCACACACTCATATATACTAATCTCTATGAGTGTGTATGTGTGTATGTGTGTGGTGTTTATATACATATCTCAATGTGTAATTGATTTTGTGTATATATAAATACTCATAACTGTAGATATATATATACACATCCAACCACACACACACACCCATATATATACATATATATATCTCCATATGTGACACGCACAAACACACAGGTATACACACACACACACACAACTGTACACCCATACGAGTGTGTCTATATATTTATATACGGTTGTGAGTATGTATGAGTGCATATGTCAATATACATGTGTGAGTTTATACACACAAACACATACTCATATATACTAATATGTACATGTATGTGTGAGTATGTTCTATATATTTATATATGACTATATATATGTATATATATATATATAAATAGACACACAAACACACACACACACACCAAACTCGTATATGCTAATCTATGTAAGTGTGTGGGAGTGTGTGTGTTGAGTATATATACTCACAACTATATATAAATACTAGACATTATGTGTGTGTGTGTATGTGTATGTGTTTGTGTGTGTGTATGTGCACACACACACAAACACACACAAATACTAATCTTAATATATAGACACTCACACTCATATATATTGTGTGCGTGTGTGTGTGTTGAGTGTGTCTGTGTGTGCGTGTGTTGAGTGCGTCTGTGTGTGCATCTCATATATACAGACACAAGTGTGTTATATATAACACATACGTGTGTGTTTCCATTTATTTGAATACTCACACACATATCTCTATGTGTATGTGTTTGTGTGATTTGTATGTGTTTGTACATATAGAGATTATAATATATAAATATATAGACACACAACACACACACACACACACAATATAAGTGTATAACATACACACAAACACACACATATATACGATTGTGAGTATGTATTGTCACATGCACTCATACACATTGTGTGCGTTGGGTATACATACTCACACACTAATTTCTATTTGCGTGTTATCTATATATATTTTCACACACACACACACTCAATATATATTAATCTCTATCTATGTGTGTGTGTGGATATATATATATATATATATATATATATATATATATATAGGCACACACACACACACACACACACACACAAACACACACACACACACAAACGTACACTCATATATATTAATCTTATATATATATGAGTGTGTATAAACACACACACACACACTCATATATACTAATCTCTAATGTGTGCCTAAATATATATAGACACACACACACGCACACACACATACATACTAATCACACACACACACAATACACTCGTGAGTATATAATGAGTGTGTGTGTGTGTGCTAATAGATACGTGTAATGCATACACATAAAGATTAGTATATATTAGTGTGTGAGTGTGTATGTGTGTTTTGGGTCACACAACAAATACACATATATATATATATACACCCATATACATAATTATATAATAATATATAACTATGTGTGTGTTTGTTGTATGACCCAACACATACACACACACGCACAAACTCATCAATACTAATCTCTATTTGTTTATGCATCACACGTAAGTGTCATCAATATGTGTGTGTGTATGTGTCTATATACACACACACACATAAATGTTCATAGTATAAATTTACAGACACACACACACTCATATATGTGTATATTGTGCATGTCTATGAGCTATGTGTGTGTGTCTATATTTATACTAATATAGATACACACACTCATATATTCTTATATGCATATGTGTGTTCATTTGTGTGTGTGTGTGTGTGAGTGTATGTATACCTAAGATTGTGTGTCACATACACATAAATATTAGTATATACTAGTCTCTATGTATGCACATGCACATACACTCATACACACACACACACACATTTATATATATAAATATATCTCTATGTGTGTGTGTGTGTGTGTGTATTTGTGTGTCTGTATATGTATGTGTATGTATTTGTATGTTTGTGTATGTATGTGTCACACACACAAACACACATACTCATATATACTTATCTCATATTTGTGTGCTAGTACTCACACATACACACACAAACACACACACTCATATACAACACACACACAAACACACACATATACACTAATTTCTTTGTGGGTGTGTGTGTGTCACATGGAGATGTATATATATATATATAGGCTCGCACACACACACACATCGTATATATAGACACACACACACACACACACACCATATTTACTAATATCTATGTGTGCCTATATATATATATATATATATATATATATGAGTGTGTGTGTGTGTATGTCTATGTGTACCTAATATGTGTGTATTCAAACACACACACATAGAGATTAATATATATGAGTGTGTGTGTGTTTCTGTGTAATATATATATATATATATATATATATATATATATATGAGTGTGTGAGTATGTATACAACACAATCTCTATATACTAATCTTGATGTGTGTCATATATATTTATATATGATTATGAGTATATATTCTAATCTCAATATGTGTTACTCACACACACACACACCACACACACACACTCATAAATATTTATAACATATATGTTTGTTGGGTATACATACTCACACTCATATATATTAATCTCTATATGTGCATATATATATATATATATATATGAGTGTGTGTGTGTATGTTTGTGTGTGCCTAACATGTATGTGTCTAAACATACATACATAGAGATTACTTTATATGAGTGTGTGTGTTTATGTGTAATAGATATATATATATATACCCAACACACGCGCACACACACACACACTCATATATACTTATCTATATGTATATACTTATAATTATCTCTATGTGTGTATTTGTGCGTGAATGTTTGTGAGTACATATACTCAACACACACACACACACACACACACACACACACACACACACACACATATATATATATATATATATATATATGAGCGTGTGAGTATATATACAGCATTATCTCTATATACTAATCTCTATGTGTGTTATATATATTTTTATACACAATTATGAGTATGTATACTAATCTCTATGTGTGTGTTACTCACACACACACCACACACATATACACTCAAACACACACACACTCATATATATAACATATATGTGTTGGGAATACATACTCACACTCATATATACGATTGTGTATGTGTCTGAGTATGTATGTGTGTCATACACACACATGTGAGTATATACACACAAAGAGATATATATGTATATCCAACACATATCTTTATGTGTGTTTGTGTGCACACACACACACACACACTCATATATACTTAACACACACACACACACACAGATATTTATATACATGTATGTGGGCGTAATAAATACCCAACATAGAGATTAGTACATACACACACACGTGATCTCCATGTGAGTGTTTGTATATACATACACAAACACACACACACACACTCACACACACACACACACACACACACACAGACTGCGAAACCCAACACATAACATACACACATACACACACACACATATATATTCAAACAGTGTGTGTGTATATATGTGTCTGTATCTATGTGTATGTGAGTATATATACACATATTGATTATGTGTGTCTATATATGTAAGTATGTATGTGTGTGTATGTATGTGTCTATATATGTGTGTGTCTTTATATGTGTGTGTATTAGTGTGTGTGTGTGTGTGTGTGTGTGTTTATGTGTGTGAGTGTGTGTGTGAGTGTGTGTGTGTATGGGTGTGTGTTTGTGTGTGTGCGTGTGATAACACATACATGTGTGTGTGTGTGTTTGGTGTACATGTCAATACATATGTGTGTGTGTGTGTATGACATGCACACACACTTGTATGTATATATATACTCACACAATATATATATACACATGTGTTGGGTACACATACTATATATATAGTGTACATGTGTGTATTGGGTATACATACTCGTGCATACACATATCCCTATGTATAATATCTCTATGTGTATGTTTGTGTGTGTGGTTGTGAGTATGTATACCCAACACATTGGGTATACATACTCATATATACTTATCTCTATGTGTGAGTGTGATCACAATAAACACACACACACATAGATATTAATATTTATGAGTGTGTATACCTATTTATGTGAGTCTATATATTTATATATGGTGTTGGGTATGTATACTCACAATCGTACATAATTATATAAACACACA
>JACERR010000067.1:50000-57500 GCA_016760335.1 Gastrodia elata
AAATTGGTATATAAATATATAGGCATACACACATATGTGTTGTATACATGAATGTGTTATCATACATACATTGATATATATATATATATATATATATATATATATATATAGACATATGTGTTGGGTAGCACATATGTCTATATACACACATGAAATAGGTTTACTAATCTCTCTCTCTCTCACACACACATGGAGATGTGTGTGTCAATATATGTATATAACAGTTGTGATAACACATATGTGTGTGTTATATATATATATATATATAGGATTGTGATAGACACACACGCAACACAAAAACACACAAACTCACACACAGACACACATAAATAGAGATAACACATGCATACACATAAAAATGTGTTGGGTATACATACTCATCCACTCATATATACTAATCCTTTTGTTGTGTGTGTGCCTGTGTTAGGTAGTTTGTGTGTGTGTTTACCCAACACACATCACACATAAAACATCCCAGCACAGACACACACACACACACACACATAATAATCTCTATGTACCCAATACACAGAAATATAAGTATATGAGTGTGTGTGTGCGTGTGTTGGGTATATACGCACAAACTACCCAACACATACACACACATGCGCATATACACACACAACATAGAGATTTGTATATATGAGTGTGTGAGTGTGTATGAGTGTGTGTGTGTATATATACGTTGTGACACACACATGCACATAAACTTACATACACACAAACTCATATATACTTATCTCCATGTGTATGTGACACATAGACATGCTCACACACATTGTATGTCTATATATAGTCACACACACACATTTGTATATACTAATCTCTATGTGTGCATGTTTGTTTTTGTATATGTCTATGTGTATATACCCACACACACTCACACATATTATATGAGTGTGAGTATGTATACCCAATGCAAATATATATAATCTCTATGTATGTGTGTGTGAGTGTGTAAGTGTGTTTGTGTGTCACAACATGAGTTATATAGACACACACACTTACACACACTATGTGTATCTATATAACACATACATTGTGAGTATGTATACACAAACATGTGTGTGTGCGTGTAAACTCACACACACACACACATACATGGAGACACCACACATATAGATTAGTTATATATTTGGATATACATACTCACAACTATGTATCTATACACACACAAACTCATATATATATGATTTTACGTGTATATTTGAGTGTGTATATGCATAAACACACACATGTGTGTTGGGTGTATATACTAATCTCAAAATGTGTGTGTGTTGGGTACACAAACTCATACATACATAAACACACACACACACACACACACACACACATACACTCATATATACATACTCACAGTCGTATATAATATATATATGAGTGTATGTGTCTATATGTATATTATATAGTGATTAGTAAACATGAGTGTGTGTGTATGTATGTGTGTGTGTATGTGTCTTGGGTATACATACTTACAACCACACATACGCTCATATAGCTATAAAGACACACATACACACCCATGTGTGAGTATGTATACCCAAGATACACACACACACACACACACACACATTGATACCCTCTCTATATATGTGTGTGTGTGTAAACACAGACACATACACACACACACACACTCACACACTCACACACTCATATATACTTATATCTACGTAATGTGTTTGTATGCACACACACAAGCACACACGCACACACTCATATATACATATATACATCCACATAGAGAAAAGTATATATGAGTGGGCATATTTGTGTTGGGTATACATATATATATATATATATGAGTGTGTATATGTATGTGTATATATTTATATATATGGTTGTGAGTATGTATACTCAATACACACACGCACACATATATATGGATGTGAGTATGTATAATCAACACACTCACATACGTGTGACGGTTAATATATATATATATGTGTGTTTGTGTGTTGGGTATACATACTCACATCCATGTATGTGTGTGAGCGTGTATTGAGTATACATACTCATAATCATATATATATATATATATATATATATATATATATACACACACACACATACACACTTATATATATGTATATATACCCTATACACAGACACACAGACACACACACACATATATACTTATCTTTATGTGTGTGTGTGTGTGTCTTGGGTATACTAATCTCTATGGTGTGTGTATGTGTCGTATATATCTTTGCGTGTCTGTGTATATACTCACAACCATGTGAGTGTTTGTGTGTGTATATATACAAGTATGTGTGGGTTGTATACCCAATATATAGACACACATAACACACACACACACACTCACACATATCAAAAATAATAATCTCAATATGCGTGTATCTGTGTATTGGTATACATACTCTATGTAGATATATATATGAGATATACTCTATGTAGATATATATATATATATATATATATATATATATATATATATATGAGTGTGTTGTTGAGTTTATATACTCACAATTATATATATCTGTGAGTAAGTATACCCAACATACACACACACACATATAGAGGTAAGTATATATAAGTGTGTGTGTTTATATGTATATATATAAGTGACATATATAAATAGATAACACACACACACATATATACTTATCTTTATGGGTATATATACTTGCAACAATTGTGAAATTATAATTATATCTATATATATACATCATAGAGATAAGTATATGTTCAACACACACACACACACAAACTCATATATACTTACTTGTGTGTGTCAGTATGTATTCAAACAGTGTGTGTGTGTGTCACATATAAATAAATATATAGACATATACCCACACACTCATATATACTTATCTCTATATATGTATGTATGCAGAGATATGTGTGTGTGTGTGTGTGTGTGTGTGTCTGCAACAAACACACACACATACACACAAACATACAATCATATATATTTATCTCTATGTGTGTGTTAGGTATACACAAATACACATAGAGATAAGTATATATGAGTGTGTGTTTGTGTGTATGTGTGTGTGTATGTGTACATTTGTGTATTTGTTATAGACACACACACACATATACACACACCTATATAAACTAATATTCATGTGTGTGTACATATATATATCTGTGTGTGTGATAATACATATGTGTGTTTGTCTATATATACTGATACACACACATACACACACACTCATGTACTAATCTATTTGTGTGTGTTGTATATAAATATATAGACATGCCTATATATATTATACCTATACTTATCTCTATGTGTATATACACATAGAAATTAGTATATATATATATATATATATATATATATATATATATATATATGGTTGTGTATGTGTGTCTATATGATTGGGTGTATTTGTTGGATATACATACTCACAACCATAATACACATACACACACACACACATACAAACACACACATGTGTTATATACTTGTATATTGTATAGACACACACATAGAGATAAGTGTACATACTCACACACACATACACGTGTGTGTGTGCGTGTGTGTGTGCTCATATAGATTGTGAGTGTGTAAATGTATGTGAATAGATATCTCTGTGTGTTGGGTATACATACTCATAACTAAATATATACAGTTGTGTTTGTGTGTGTGTGTGTGTTTGTGTTGGTTATACATGAAACACACATATAGATAAGTATATATGAGTGTGTGCGCGTGCATACATGCACACACGCACGCACACACATAAGACACACAAACACTGTATGTGTCTATATATTTATATGCAGCTGTGAGTATGTACCCAACACACACATACATAACACACACACTATATGTGTCTATGTATTTATGTACAGCTGTGAGTATATACCCAACACACACACACACATATAGATAATATACTAATCTCTTTATGTGTGTGTGTGTGTGTTAGGAATGCATTAGTATATATTTTGTGTGTGCGTAATATAATGCATACATGTGTGTGTCTATATATGTATATAATATATAGAGAATAGTATTTATGAGTGTGTTTATGTATGTGTGTGTTCTCTATGTGTGTACCCAACACACACACACTCGTATATACTAATCTCTATGTATACGTGTGTGTGTATTTTGGGTATGCATACTCACATATGTGTGTATGTATATATATACTTAACACAGAGATTAGTATATACAATAGACATACAGCACAATCGTATACCCATAAATACTTATACACGGTTGTGAGTATATATATATATATATATATGCATCTATGTGTGTTTATATATATGGGCAACATATATGCTATATACCAATCTCTATGTTTGTGTGTCTTTGTGTGTATGTGTATTTGTGTATTGGGAATACTGCACACACACACACATACATGCACACTTATATATATGTATGTGTCTATGTGTGTTGGGTATACATATTGTGTTGGGTTGAGTATACATACTCACAACAGTATTCAGTTAGACACACACACACACACTCATATATATATATATATGCTCACATATATATGTGTTATGAGTATATATATACACATCCATATCCCCATGTGTGTGTGGAATTAGTAAATATATATATATATATATATATATATATATATATATATATATATCTGTGTATGTGTGTGTGTGTGTGTATAGTGTGTGAGCATATAAATATATGTATACACACACACTTGGAGATTAGTATATATGAGCATGTGTGTGTGGTGGTGTGTGTGTATAGAATATATGTGTGTCTCTATATATATAAATATATATCTGTGTGTGTGATAACACATACATAAGTGTGAGTATGTATACTCAACACATACACACATGTGTGTATACATGTATATAACATGTGTGTGTGCGTTAATATATAGACATAAGCATATATACATACATACAAACACCATAGGCATACACACGCACACACACCCACATAGAGATAAGTATATATATGAGTATGTGTGTGTGTGTTTGTTTGTAGTATATCTAAATACACACACACATGTGTGTGTCTGTGTATATACCCAACATATGATTATGAGTATACACACTAATACATATGTGTATGTCTATATATATGTACATGTGTGTGTGTTATGTGTGCGTGTGTGTATGTGTGTGCACACACACAAATAAATGAGTGCGTGTGTGTTGTGAGATAAGTATATAGTTATGTGTTGGGTATAAATACTCGCACATATATATATGTATACTCAACACATACACACACACACGTACATAGTTGTGAGTATGTAAGCTAACACGTACACACACACACCCGCATATAACATTAACACACACACACACCACATATATCAATCTCTATGTGTGTGTTTATGTGTGGGTATATATGAGTGTATATATATGACTATGTATGTGTATGTGTGTGTGTGTGTGCGTGCGTGTGTCTGTATGTGTGTCTATACACATCCTTGTGTGTATATATATATATATATATATATATATATATATATATATATCTGAGTATGTGTGTGTGTGATAACACATATGTGTATAAATATACACACGTATGTATGTGTTATCACCACACACACATGTGTGTGTCACATAGAGATTAGTATGTATATATATATATATATATATATATATATATATATATATATTTATATATCTGTATGTTTTGAGTGTGTGTGTGTGTGTGCGTGTATTTGTTTATTTATTTATATACGGTTGTGAGTATGTGTATGTATGTGTCTGTGTGTTGGGCATACATTCACAACTATATTTGTGTATGTGTCTATATATTTGTCTATCTATATATGTATACCCAATACAAACACATATAGAAATTAGTATATATGAGTGTGTGTGTGTGTGTCCGTGTGAGTCTATATACTTATACACAATTATGAGTAAGTATATCCAAGACACACAAACTACACATCACACACATAGAGATTAGTATATATGAGTGTATGTGCAACTCTCACACACACATATATATATATATATATATATATATATTATATATATATATATTGTTGTGAGTGTGTCTATATATTTTATACAAATACACATACACACACTCATATGTACTAATCTCTATGTATGTGCATGTGTGGAAGTGTGCTTGTGTGTGTGTGTGTGAGTGTATTTGTGTGTGTGTGTGTGTCAACACACACCCACCCACACACACACACTATCAAACACACACACTGTATATATATATATATATATACTCACAATATATAAGCTCACATATATGTATGTATGTGTTATCATACACACACACTCACACATACATATACTATATATATATATATATATATATATATATATATATATATATATGTATATATATATATATATATATATATATATAATATGTATACGTGTGTGTGTGTCTATATATTTATATACAACACACTCATATTTACTTATCTCCTCAAGTGTATGTGTTGAGTATACATACTCACAATTGTATATAAATATATATACATGCTCGTCCATGTATAGATACACACACATGTATGTATGTCTATATATACATATGTGTGTGCATGCATGTAGAGACATATATAAATGAGTGTGTGTGTATGTGGGTGACACACACACACACATACACACACACTCACATATAGACACACACAAATTAGTACAAATGTGTGAGTATGTATACCCAACACACACACAAAAAATACGTACACTCATATATACTAATCTCTATGTGTGAGTATGGATACCTAACACACACACACATATACGTATGTGTTAATCATGTATATATATACTAATCTCTATGTGTGTATATGTATGTGTGTTGAGTATGTATACCCAACACACACATACATATATGGTTATGGGTATATATACCCAACACACTTATATACTTATCACATACACACACATATATATACTAGAATACAAACATATCTTATCTCACAGTACATGTGTGTATTTATATTTCATTATATATATACTGTGTGTGTGTGTTGTGTGTGTAGGGTATACATACTTATATATAGTGTTTATATATGAGTATATATGAGTACACACACACACACATAAATATATGTGTATAACACACACACACACAAACACACGCACATAGATGAGTGTACACTGTATATAATTGTATACCCAACACTGACACATGCATAGAGAATAGTATATATATATGTCACACATTCACACACAAAGACACACACATACACACACATACTCATATATACTAATCTCTTTATGTATATATTTGTATGTTTGGTATACATACTTATCTTCATACGAGTGTGTGGGGGTTGGGTATACATACTCACAACCGTATAGTGTGTGTGTCTGCATGTGTGCGTGCTGGGTATACATACTCACAAAACACACACACACAAACTTACAAGTATACTAATCTCTATATGTGTGTATTTGTGTGTGTGCGTTAGGTATACAGACTCACAATCATATAGTGTGTATCTCCATATGTGTGATTGTGTGCGTGTGTGTGTGCTCGGTATACATACTCACAACACACACACACACACGTGCACACACAAGTATACTAATCTCTATGTGTGTGTATGT
>JACERR010000067.1:62500-70000 GCA_016760335.1 Gastrodia elata
TACGTGTGTGTCTATTTATTTATATCTCTATCTGAGTATGTATGAGTGTGTGTGTGTGTGTGTGTGTGATAACACATATGTGTATTATATATGAGTATGTGTGTCTGTTTGTGTATGAATACATGAGTATGCAAACTCAACATAACACACACACATAAACACACTCATATATATATATATATATATATATATATATATATATATATATGAGTGTGTGTGCCTGTGTCGATTAATGTGTGTGTGTGTATACATATTTATATACATACTTATATTCCTATATATATTGGCACACACACACAAATATACACACACACACACACAAAAACACAGATACACTTAGGTTAGTATATATGAATGTGTGTGTGTACATTAGGTATACATACTCACAACTGAATATATATATATATATATATATATATATATATATAGACACACACATATATACATAGAGATTAGTATATATGAGTGTGTGTATGTGTGTTTGGTATATATACATAAGATTAGTATATATGACACACACTATGAGTATGTATACCCAACCCACACACATACACATATATTTATATACAGTTGTGAATATGTATATATATATACATGTCTATAACACATACAGATTAATATATATGAGTGTGTGTGCGTGTGTGTACATGTGTGTATGTGTTGGATATACCTATGTCTATATATTTATATACGGTTGTGAGTATGTATACTTAATAGGCACACACAGACACACACACACATATTTATCTATATATATATATAGACACCCACACACACGCACACATAAAAATTAGTATACATGAGTTTATGTGTGTGTGTATGCATGTATATGAATATATAACACACACACATACAATCGCATATAAATAGTACACAAAGACACAGCACATATGAGTGTGTGTGTTGGGTCATACACACACACACCCGCACACACACACACACATATACATATCTCCATGTGTGTGTTACACACATAGTATATATGATTGTGTGCGTGTTATCATATACTCATAACCGTACACACACACACACTCATATATACTAATTCCTATGTGTGTGTACATGTGTGTGTTTATGTGTGTGTGTACGGTTGTGAGTATGTGATGTGTGCCTCTATGTGTGTGTGTTTGTGTGTGTGTGTGTTGGGTACACACACCCACAAATATAGACACACACACATATACTCATATATATTATAATTTATGTGTGTGTGTGTATTGGGTATACGTACTCACAACCATATATATATACACACACACTGTATATATATACATATATATACAAATACACATACATGCACAAACCAACACACACACACACACACATATATCTATTGTGTGTTGGGTATACATACTCACACACACACACATGAGCACACACACACTCATTCTGACACGGACCACACCCACACCCATATATACTTATCTCCATATATGTGTGTGTGTTACATAGTATGTGCATGTATAGATATAATACATATGGGTCTGCATACATGTATATTTATATACGGCTGTGAGTAAGTATATCCAAATATATATACCCATTACACACACACACACACAACTATGTATACATAGAGATAAGTATAAGTATATATGTGTGAGTATATATACCCAACACACATGCACACACACACACACACATAGAGAGAGTATGTATATATGAGTTATGTGTGTGCATGTGTGTGATATAACATATACGTTATATATACTAATCTCTAGTATGTGTGTGTCGCACACACAAACTCATATATACAGGCATAGATACACACACACACACCACACACGCACATAGATTAGTATATGAGTGTGTGTGTGTGTGTGTGATCCTTATGTGTGTATGTTGGGTATGAGTTTGTTTGCATACTATTATGCATACTCACAACTGTATATATAAAAGACACACAGATAGCCAACACATATATGAGTATATGTGTGTGTGTGTATTGGGTATATATACTGACATACATACTTATTTCTATGTGTGTGTGTGTCTGTATTTATTGTGAGTGTGTATACATAGACTCACAATCATATATATATATATATATATATATATATATATATATATATATATATATATAGACACACACACACAGAGACACAAACACATACATAAAGATTAGTATATGTAAGTGTTTGTGTGTGTGAGTGTGTGTATCTATATATATATATGATTGTCAGTATCTGCATACATACTCACAACACACACACACACTAATATATAATTATCTTTATGTATGTGTGTATGCATCACACACACCCATCCACACACACACACAAGCATACACACTCATTTATACTAATCTAAATACGTGTGTGTTTGTGTGTGTGCGTGTGTGAGTATGTATATACAACACACACTCATATAAATTATGTATATCCAACACACACACACACACACACTCATGTACGTGTTGGGTATGTGTGTGTCTTATATATATAAAGTTGTCAATATGTATACCCAATACACAGATGCACACATGGAGATAAGTATATATGAGTGTGTATGTGTGTGCATAGAATATATGAGTGTCACACACATACACACATAGAGATTAGTATATATGAGAGATTAGTATATGTATTGTGTGTATGTATACTAATCTAATGTGTTTGTGTGTGCATGTCTCATATATATCACACACACATGTTGAGTAACACACACACCACATGTGCCTCAACACACACGCACACACACACACACACACGTGCACACACTTATATATACATATATCTATAGAGATGACTATGTGTAAATACTCACAACATATATATGAATGTGTTGTTAGTATGTATACCGAATGTGTGTGTTTGTGTGTGTGTGCGCGCGCGCGTGTTTGCATGTGTGTGTGTATGTGCGTGCGTGTTTGAGTGTGTGTGTGTGTCACATAAACACACTATATATATTTATATACATACACACACACACAAACACACACACATAGAGATTAGTATATATAAGTGTGTGTATTATATATATACACCTTATATTTATCTCTATATGTGTGTGTGTGGGGGGGGGGGGTATAGCATATGTATATACATACACACACATCTATATATATATACATATATATATATATATATGTGTGTGTGTGTGTGTGTGTGTGTGTGTGTGTGTGTGTGTGCGCGCGTTGTGCATACATACTCACAACCATATAAATCTTTAAGTGCGTTTGTGTTTGTGTTACTTATATATACGCACATAGAGATAGATATATTTGTGTATATGTGTGTGTGTTACTTATATAAATATTTATGTGCGTGTGTGTGTGTATATATGTGTATGTGTATATATGAGTGTGTCAACATACACACACACACATCATATATATACTCACGTGTGTATGTGTGTGTCACATAAACACACACACACACATACAAAATACATGTATATAAAGACACACACTCAAGTGTACCCAACATACACATAGACATATTTGTGTGACACACTCATATATACTAATCTATATGAGTGTGTGTGTTTGTGTGAGTGTGTTGTGTGTGTGTGTGTGTCTCTCTCTCTCTCTCTATATATATATATATATATATATATATATATATATATATATATATATATCTATATATCTGTGTGTGTGTGATAACACATACGTATGTGTGTTTATCTATTTATATACGATTGAGTATGTGTACCCACATTCACTCATATGTGTGTGCCTCTATATATGAGACACATATATGGAGATAAGTATATATGAGTGTGTATATTTGTGCTATAGAGTGTGTGAGTATGAATATATGTATGTCTATACACAATTGTGTGTGTATGTGTGTGTGTGATTGTTGGGTATACATACTCGCACTCATAATCTCTATGTGTATATATTTGTGTGTGTGTGTGTGTGAGTATGTGTGTGTGTCTAGGCACACACACTCATATATATATATATATATATACGCACACGCACATAGAGATTAATATATATGAGTGTGTGCGTGTTTGTGTATAAGTGCACACACACAGAGATTAGTATATATGAGTATGTGTGTATGTCTGTATATATATTATGTAGACACACACACACACACACACATAAGGATAAGCATATAATAGTGTGTGTGTGTGTGTGTGTGTGAGTATGTATGTATATATATGTGTGTTTGTGTGTGTGTATATAACACATACGTGTATGTTTATGTCTGTGTGTGCACACATGTATGTGCTATATATTTATATACATGCACACTTAGAAATAAGTGTATATGAGTGTGTATGTGCGTGCGTGTTGGCTATACATACACGCACGTACACATACGTGCGTGTATGTATATCCAACACCCACACACACACACACACTCATTTATATTTATCTCTATATGTGTGTGTGTGTGTGTTGGGTATACAAACATATACAAACACACACGTATGTGCTATCACACACATACAGTTCCACACACACACATATAGTAGTATATAGCGTGTGTGTGTGTGAGTATGTATATATATGAGTATATATATAGACACATGTATGTGTGTGCATATTATATAAATATATAAACACACATACAATATATAGACACACACACACTCATATATATGTGTGTGGTATATATATATATAGAGAGAGAGAGAGAAAGAGACACACACACACACAATGGTTATGAGTATATATATCCAACACACACAGACACACATATACATACTCACATGTGTGTGTCTATGTATGTTTTGGATATGCATACTCGCAACCACATGTGTGCGTGTGCCTATCACACATACACATACACATACACAACAAACTCATTTATACTAATCCTTATGTGTGTGTGTTTGTGTGTGTGTTATATGCACACATAAAGTTTAGTATATATGAGTGTGTGTATGTATGTGTCACACATATAAAAGTACACATATTGAGATATATATATATACTAATCTACACACAAATAGACAAGACACACACACATAGAGATTAGTATATATATGTTGTGTATGTATACCCAACACTCACATAAACACACACACATTGAGGTCTCTATACACTCAAACAACGCATACAGTTGTGAGTTTACATACTACTATCTATGTGTGTGGGTTCACATGCTCACACACTCATATATACTTATCTCTATTAGTGTGTGTGTGTGTGTGTGGTGTTTATATACATATATTTATGTGTGTTTGTTTATGTGTATATACAAAAACTCAAAACCAAAGATATATATACACATCTAACCACACACACACACACTCATATATACTAATTTCTATGTGTGTGCACACACACACACACACTCAAATATACTAATCTCTATGTGTGTGTGATGTATGTATTATATACATGTATATATATATATATTTATTTATAAGCACGCACAGACACACACACTGTATCTAATTATATAGACACACACACACACACTCACACTCACATATTTGGGTAATACATACACACACACACAAACACACATACACACATATATACACATTTCCATGTGCGACACACACAACTGTATACACATACGAGTGTGTATCTATATATTTATATACAGTTGTGAGTATGTATGTGTATGTCTATATATATGTGTGGGTATGTACACACACACACACACACTCATATATACAAGATCACACACTCAGAATATATACTTATCTCTATGAGTGTGTGTGTGTGCATGTGGTGTTTATAAACATATCTAAATGTGTATTTGTTTGTGTGTATATATAAATTCTCATAATCGTAAATATATATACACATCCAACCACACACACATACACACACTTATATATACTAATCTTTATGTGTGTGCACATGCACACTTACACACACTCATATATACTAATCATTATGTGTGTGTGACGTATGTGTTATATAGGGTATACATACATACTCACAACTATATATATAAAAACTATATATGAGTTTGAGTGTGTGTGTGTGTGTGTATCTATATATTTATATATAGTTGTGAGTATATACATGTATATATACATACACATAACACACACACACATACACATACTCATATACACTTATCTGTATGTGTGTGTGTGTGTGTGTGTGTTTATCTATATATATATATATATATGCATGTGTGTTGGGTATGTTTGTGCATGTGTGTTTGTGTGTGTGTGCCTATATATATACTAATCCTTATGTGTGTGTGTACTAATCTCTATGTGTGTGTATTTGTGTGTGTGGAGATTAGTATATGTGTGCGTGCATGTGTGTATAAATATGAGTGTGTGAGCATGTTTGCCCAACACACACACGCACACAAATATATGAGTGTGCATACACACATAAAGAATAGTATATATGAGTGTGTGTGTGTGTGTGTATTTGTGTGGTGTGTGTGAAAGTATTGGATAAGTATGTTTACCTAATACACATAGGATAAAATAGTCTTTTATGTGTGTGTGTATGTCTATATACTTATATACAGTTGTGAGTATGTTTACCCAACACATATATATTAATCTATATATATGTGGTTGGGTCACACTCACGCACACAAACACACACTCATATATACTTATCTTCTTGTGTGCACGTGTCTGTGTGTGTGTATGTAATCTCTATGTTTGTGTATTTGTGTGTTTATATATATAAGCATATACTCACAGTCATGTGTGAGTATGAGTATGAGTATGTCTACATATAAATATGTATGTAAGTAGACACACATCACATGCTCATATATACTAATTTATTTATCTCTATGTGTGTGTGTGTGTCTGTGTGTGCCCACACACACACACATACACACTCATATACACTAATCTCTATGTGTGTGTCTGTGTGTACCCCCCCCACACACACACACTTATATATATAAATCTTTGTGTGTGTATTTGTGTGTGTGTTATATGAATATATAGAGATTAATATATATGAGTGTGTGTGTGTGTGGCACACTCACAAACAAACACATATATAGAGATCAGTATATATGTCTTGAGTCTGCATACCCATAGAGATCTCTATGTACTTATGTGTTGGGCATAGATACTCAATACAACACATACACACTGACACTCTCATGTTTGGGTAATACAAATACACACACACACACAAACACATACACGCACCGATATATATATATATATATATATATCCATGTGTGACACACACAAACACATAGACATACACACACACACACACACACAACTGTACACACATGCGAGTGTGTCTATATGTTTATACGTCTGTGAGTTTGTATGAGCGCGTCTGTTTATATATATGTGTGAATATGTACAAATAAATATATATATATATATATATATATATATATATAGACAAATAAACACACACACATACCACACTCATATATACTAATCTATGTGTGTGTGTAGGGTATACAAACTCATAACCGTATATAAATACACAAACATTGTGTGTGTGCCTGTGTTTGTGTGCATGTGCACACACACACACACACACACACACACACACACACATATATATATATATATATATATATATATATATATATATGTATATATATATATGTAGACACACACACACAAACACAC
>JACERR010000067.1:75000-77500 GCA_016760335.1 Gastrodia elata
GCACACACACACACACACACACACACACACACACACACACACACACACATATATATATATATATATATATATATATATATATGAGTGTGTTAATATGTATACAATATAGTCTCTATATACTAATCTTTATGTGTGTGCACACGCACACATATACTCATATACATTAATCCTTATGTGTATGTGACGTATATGTTATATAGGATATACATACTCACAACTGTATACATAAAAACTATAAATGAGTTTGTGTGTATGTGTGTATCTATATATTTATATACGATTATGAGTATATATATGTATATACAAATACACACAGCATACACACACACACACACACACACTCATACACACTTATCCCTATGTGTGCATATGTGCTGGGTATGTTTGTGCATGTGTGTTTGTGTGTGTGTGCCTTTATATATATTAATCTCTATGTGCGTGCACACGCACACGTACACACACTCATATACACTTATCTTTATGTGTGTGTGACGTATGTTTTATATAGGGTATACATACTCACAACTGTATATATAAAAACTATAAATGAATTTGTGTGTGTGTGTGTGTGTGTGTCTATATATTTTTATATAGTTGTGAGTATATATATGTATATATACATACACACAACATACACACACACATACTCATATACACTTATCTCTATGTGTGTGTGTGTGTGTATGTGTTTATCTATATATGTATGTGTTTGCGTGTGTGCTGGGTATGTTGTGCATGTGTGTTTTCGGGTGTGTGCCTATATATATACTAATCTTTATGTGTATGTGTGTACTAATCTCTATGTGTGTGTATTTATGTGTGTGGAGATTAGTATATGTGTGCGTGCATGTGTGTATAAATATGAGTGTGTGAGCATGTTTGCCCAACACACACACGCACACAAATATATGAGTGTGCATACACACATAAAGAATAGTATATATGAGTGAGTGTGTGTGTGTGTATTTGTGTGGTGTGTGTGAAAGTATTAGGTAAGTATGTTTACCTAGTACAGACAGAAAAAAATGTGTGTTGGGTAAATATATATATATATATATATATATAGTCTTATATGTGTGTGTGTATGTCTATATATTTATATACAGTTGTGAGTATATTTACCCAACACATATACATTAATCTATATATATATATATGGTTGGGTCACACTTACGCACACAAACACACACTCATATATACTTATCTTTATGTGTGTAAAGATTAGTATATGTGTGTATGCGTGTGTGTATAAATATGAGTGTGTGAGCATGTATGCCCAACACACACATGCACACAAATATATGAGTGTGCACACACACATAAAGAATAATATATATGAGTGTGTGTGTGTGTGTGTATTTGTGTGGTGCATGTGGAAGTGTTGGGTGAGTATGTTTACCCAATACACACAGACAAAAAAAATGTGTGTTGGGTATACATACATACATACATACATATATATATATATATATATATATATATATATATACATATATATATATATATATATATATATATTCTTATATGTGTGTTTGTATGTCTATATATTTATATACGGTTGTGAGTTTGTTTACCCAACACATATATACTAATCTCTATATATATGGTTGGGTAACACTCACACACACAAACACACTCATATATAGTTATCTTCTTGCGTGCGTGTGTGTATGTAATCTCTATGTTTGTGTGTATTTGTGTGTTTATATATATATAACCATATATCACAATCATGTGTGAGTATGAGTATGTCTACATATAAATATGTATGTAACTAAACACACATCACATGCTCATATATACTAATCTATTTATCTCCATGTGTATGCGTGTGTTTGTGGGTGCCCACACACACACACACACACACACTCATATACACTAATCTCTATGTTTATTTGTCTGTGTGTACCACACACATATACATACACTCATATATATAAATCTTTATGTGTGTATATTTGTGTGTGTGTTATATGAATACATAGAGATTAATATATACGAGTGTGTGTGTGTGTGGCACACTCAAAAATATACACACATACTGAAATATATATACTAATCTACACACATAGAGAAAAGACACACACACACAAACACATATATAGAGATTTGTATATATGTGTTGAGAATGTATACCCAACACACACACAAATACACACACATAGAGATCTCTATGTACTCATGTGTTGGGCGTATATACTCAATACAACACATAGGGTTGTAAGTATACATACTAATCTCTATGTGAGTATCTATGTGTGTGTGTATACATGCTCACAAACTCATATATACTTATCTCTGTGAGTGTGTGTGTATGCGTGTGGTGTTTATATACATATCTCAATATATATTTATTTTTGTGTATTTATAAATACTCATAACTGTAGATATATATACACATCCAAACCACACACACACACACTCATATATACTAATCTTTATGTGTGTGTGACGTATATGTTATATATATATATATTTATATATATATATATATAGGCAC
>JACERR010000067.1:80000-107500 GCA_016760335.1 Gastrodia elata
ATACATATCCTTATGTGTGTTTGTGCACACACACACTAATATATACTTAACACACACTTACACTCACACACACACATAGATATATATATATATATATATATATATATATATATATACATGTATATGGGCATGATAATTACCCAACATAGAGATTAGTACATACACACACACCTGATCTCCATGTCAATGTGTGTCTATATATACACATGCACACACACACACACATTGTGATACCAAACACATAACACACACATACACACACACACACTCGCACTCACACAATCAATATGTGTATACATACTCACAACCACACACACACTCATATAATTATAAGGACATACACACACACTCATGTGTGAGTATGTATATCCACACTCATTGTATGTAGACACACACACACACACACACTCACACACTCACATATATACTTATCTCTGCGTGTGTGTGTCGGTATGTGCACACACATACACACACACTCATATATACATATATACACACACATATAGATAAGTATATATGAGTGTGTATATTTGTGTTGGGTATACATATGTATATATGGATGTGATATGTATACCCAACACACACACACACACACACTCACGCACATCATATATACTAATCTCATTGTGTGTGTGTTTGTGTGTTAGGTATACATACTTATATACATACTCTATGGAAATATATATATGAGTGTTGTTGAGTTTTCATAGTCACAACCATATATATATATCTATGAGTATGTATACCCAACACATACACACATACATATGGAGATAAGTATATATGAGTGTGTGTGTTTGTATGTATATACATGAGTGACATGTATAAATAGATAACACACACACATACTGTGGCGGCCAGGTTGTTACACATACACACACACACACATCTATACATGCAACAATATTGTGAGTGTGTGTATATGTAGAGACACGCACACACACATATAGAGGAAAGTATAAGTGTGTGTGTGTGTGTCTATATATATATATATATATATATATATATATATATATACGATTGTAAAATTATAATTATCTCTATATAAATATATCTTATAGAGAAGTATAAGTTCACAATCATATATATATTATATAGATATACATGTATATTTATAGACACACATACATACAAACACACACACACACATATATATATATAACACGCACCACATATTGTGTTTCACACATGTATGTGTTATCACACACACACACAAATATATATATATATATATATATATATATATATATATATATATATATGTATATATATGTATTTATATGTATATATATTTAAATATATATTTATATGAGTGTGTAGTACATATGAGTGTGTGTGTAGTAGGTATACGCACTCACACAAACACACTCACACATATAAGTATATAAGTATATATGGAGTGTGTGTGTGTATGTGTGCGTGTGTCTATATATGAGTGTGTGTGTTTGTGTGTCACATGCACATAATCTATATATATTGGGTATACACACTCATATATACAGATTATGTGTGTGTGTGTGTATAAGTGTTGTGTGTGTATGTGCGTTACACTATAAACACACATTAAAAATATGAGTGGGTATATATGTGTGTGTGTGTGTGTCTAAGTATATATACCCAACACACACACACACACACACACACACACACACACACACACACACACTCACACACACTCATGCATACTTATCTTTATGTATGTGTGTTTATGTGTGTAAGTATGTATTCAAACAGTGTGTGTGTGTATGTGTGTGTATACCACATATATATAAATATGTAGACACATACTCACACACTCATATATACTTTTCTCTATATATGTATGTAGAGATGTGTTAATAACAAACACACACACACACACACACACATAAGCACACACTCATATATATTTATCTGTGTGTGTGTGTTGGGTATACACAGGCACACACACAGAGATAAGTATATATGAGTGTGTATTTGTGTGTGTGTATGGGTTTGTGTATTTGTTACAACACACACACACACAGTTATATATACTAATGTCCATGTGTTTGTACATATATATATATATATATATCTATTTGTGTGTGATAATACATACGTTTGTTTGTCTATATACACACATACACACACACTCATATATACTAATCTCTTTGGGTGTGCTGTATATAAATATATAAACACACCTATATATATTATACTTATACTTATTTTTATGTGTATACACACATAGAGATTAGTATATATATACTCATAATCGTCTATGACACATACACACACACTCATATATATATATATATGTATATATATATATATGATTGTGTGTGTGTGTCTATATGGTTGTGTGTGTTTATTAGGTATACATACTCATAATAATAATATTCACACACGCCCACACAAACACACACATGTGTTACATACTTGTATATTGTATAGACACACACATAGAGAGATAAGTATATATGAGTGTGTGTGTATGTGTGTGATACAGACACTTTTATATATAAGTGTACATACTCACACACACACACACATGTGTGTGTGCGCTCATCTAGATTGTATGTGTGTATATATGAATGTGAATAGATATCTCTATGTGTGTTGGGTATACATACTCACAACTAAATATATACAGTTGTGTTTATATGTATGTGTATGTGTGTTGGGTATACATGAAACACACACACATGAAGATAAGAATATATGAGTGCATGCATGTGCACGCACACTTACACACACACTCACACATAAAACACACACACACACACTATGTGTGTTTATATATTTATATACAGTTGTGAGTATGTACCCAACACGCACACACACACATATAGATAATATACTAATCGCTTTGTATGAGTGTATGTGTTGGTTATACATTAGTATATATTTTGTGTATTTGTGTGTCTATATATATTATGTGTGTGTCATATAACATATATGTGTGTGTCTATATATATATATAACACATAGAGATTAGTATTTATGTGTGTGTGTGTGTGTGCTCTCTATGAGTGTACCAAACACACACACACACACACACACACACACACACACACACACACTCATATATACTAATGTCCATGTGTCTGTGAGTGTGTGTGTGTGTTGGGTATACATACTCGCATATGTGCACGTATGTATGTATATACCTAACACATTGAGATTAGTATATATACAATAAACATACATCACAACCGTATACCCATACAAACTTATATACAATTTTGAGTATATATATATGCATCTATGTGGGTGTATATATATGGGCAGCCTATGTGCTTTATACGAATCTTTATGTGTGTGTGTCTATATGTGTATGTGTGTGTGTGTTGGAAATACTGCACACACACACACATACATGCACACTTATATACATGTATGTGTGTGTGTGTGTGTTGGGTATACATACTGTGTTGGGTTGGGTTTACATACTCACAATCGTATACATATAGACATATACAAAGATACACACATATATATTTATATATATACATACTCACATATATACGTGTTATGAGTATATATACACATTCCATATCTCTACATATGTGTGAAATTAGTGTGTATATATATATATATATACATCTGTGTGTGTGTGTGTGTATGTGTGTGTGTGTAGTGTTTAAACATATAAATATACACACACACACACAAATATACACACTTAGAGATTAGTATATATGAGTGTGTGTGTGGTGTGTGTATTGGGTATACATACTCACACACACCATATACCCAACACACACACACCACGCACACACTCATATATACTAATCTGTGTGCGTGTGATATATACACTTATCTCTAAGTGTGTGTGTTTGTACACACATAGATATATGTCTATATATACTAATCTCACACACTCATATATATATATATATATATACACACAGTTGTAAGTATGTATACCTAACACATGAGGGTATGTATAGACATACACATATACACACACACACATACTCATATATACAAATCTCTAAGTGTGTGTATTTGTGTGTGTGTGCACACATGCGAACACATAGAAATTAGTATATATGAGTGTATCTGTGTGTGTTTGTGTGTTTATACGATTGTGAGTATGTATACCCAACAAACACACACACACATACTCTTATATACTTATCTCTATGTGGGTGTGTGCACATGTGTATGTCTGTGGTATTTGTATGTATATGTATGCTTATGTATATATATTGACACACACACACACATGTTATATACATGCATACACACATGTGTGTATGTGTTGGGTATACATACTCACACTCACGTATGTGTTATCACACACACATAAAGATATATATCTTTAAATATATAGAGACACACGTACACATGTTATATACATGTATACACACGTGTGTGTGTGTATGAGGGGTATACATACGCACAATAGTTTTATATGAACACTCACACACATAACACACACGCACACACATACATAGGGATTAGTATATATCAGTGTGTGTGTATGTGATATGGGTATACATACTCCCAAATATACAGTGTGTGGGCACATACACACACACACACACAAACATACACATATGTTGGGTATATATACTACCTGTATATAATACATATGATATGAGCGTGTGTGTGTTGTCGGTAGTATATCTATATACACACACACATACTCATGTGTGTGTGTATACCCAACATATAGTTATCAGTACACACACATATGTGTGTTGGGAGTATAGACACTTAAGTGTGTGTGTCATATAGAGATTTGTATATATATATATATATAATATACATATCTATGTGTTATGAGTGTGTGTGTGTGTGTGTGTGTGTGTGTTTGTTTGTTTGTGTGTATTTGTCTATTTATTTATATATGATTATGAGTATGTGTATGTGTGTGTCTGTGTGTTTGGTACACATGCTCACATATTTATCTATCTATATATGTATACCCAACATATACACATATAAAAATTAGTACATATGAGTATCTGTGTGTGTGTGTGTGTGTGTGTCTTTATACTAATACATAGTTATGAGTATGTATACCCAAGACACACACACACACCACACACATAGAGATTAGTATATATGAGTGTGTGTGCAACTCATACACATATATACTGTTATGAGTGTATCTATATTTTTTATATAAGCACATATACACACACTAATATATACTAATCTTCATGTATGTGCGTGTGTGTGTGTGAGTGTATTTGTGTATGTGAGTGTGTTTATGTGTGTGTGTGTGTGTGTGTGTGTGTCAACACACACATAGTGGTGTGTGTGTGTGTGTGTGTGTGTGTGTGTGTGCGTGTGTGTGTGCGTGCGTGCGTGTGCGTGTCTATACACATCCTTATATATATATATATATATATATATATATATATATATATATATATGAGTATGTGTATGTGTGTGTGATAACACATACGTGTATAACACATACACGTATGTTTGTGTTATCACCACACACACGTGTGTGTTGGGTGTATACACACATAAGTGTGTGTGTCATAAATAGATTAGTATATATATATATATTTAAATATATTTATATATATATAATATATATATCTATGTGTTATGAGTATGTGTGTGTGTGTGTGTTTGTGCGTGTATCTGTCTATTTATTTATATACAGTTGCGAGTATGTATATGTGTGTGTCTGTGTGTTGAGTATACATGCTCACAATTATATAAAATTATATGGACACACACATGTGTGTGCGTGTCTATATATTTGTTTGTCTATATATGTATATCCAACACATACACTCATAGAAATTAGTATATATGAGTTTGTGTGTGTTTGTGTGTCTGTGTGTGTGAGTCTATATACTTATACACAATTATGAATATGTATACCAAAGACACACACACACGCTACACACATAGAGATTAGTATATATGAGTGTGTGCAACTCACACACACATATATATACTGTTGTGAGTGTGTCTATATATTTTATACAAATGCAAATACACACACTCATATATACTAATCTTTTTATGACACACACACTTATGTGTGTATACACCCAACACACACATGTGTGTGTGGTGATAACACAAACATACATGTGTGTATTTATACATGTATGTGTTATAACACACACACACACATACTCATATATATATATATATATATATATATATATATATATATATATAGATAAGAATGTGTATAGACACACACACACGCACACACACACACACACACACACATACACACATACACACTCATATATATACGCTCATATATACCCACACATAAATACACACACAAACACACACATAGAGTTAATATATGTGGTGTTTGTGTGTGTTAATGTTATATACGGGTGTGTGTGTGTGTGTGTGTGTGTGTGTTGGCTTATAACTCACCACCATATGTGTGTATGAGTGTGTGTATGTGTTTAGTATACATATATATGTGTGAGTATATATACCTAACACATACATATATACTTATCTCACAACACATGTATACTGATATATTTGAGTGCCTACACACACATACACACACACACCTACATATATATAGACACACACATATATATCAGTGTGTATACTCATAACTATATGTTAGGTATACACACACACACACACACACATGTGTGTGTGTCTATAGATATACTACCCACCGCGCACACACTCATATCATATGTATAATATACAGAGAGTATGTATACAAACCATATGTGTGTGTTTGTATGTGTGTTTGTGTGTGTTTGTGTATGTGTGTGTGTGCCCACACACCATATATTTGGGAGTATGTATACCCATACCACACACACACATATTGATATATACTAATCTCTATGTGTGTATGTATTTATATGGTTGTGTGTGTTATGTGTGTGCATGTGTGTATTTGTGGTATGTTTATGTGCCTATATATTTATTATGAGTATATGTACCCAACACACACACACACACACATGTGTATACATGTATATAACATGTGTGTGTGTCTCTATATATATAAAAATATATCTGTGAGTGTGTGTAATAACACATACATGAGTGTGAGTATGTATACCCAACACATACACACATTTGTGTATACATGTATATAACATATGTATGTTTGTGTCAATATATAGACATAAGCATATATACATACATACAAACACCACAGACATACAAATGCACACACGCCCACATAGAGATAAGTATATATGAGTGTGTGTGTGTGTTTGTTGGGTATAAATATTCACAATAGTATAAACACACAAACACACACGCACTCACACACACACTCATATATACTAATCTCTATGTGTTTGCATGTGCGCGCACACACACACACACACAATTACACACACATAGAGATTTGTATATATGAGTGTGTGTGTGTGTGTGTATGTGTGTGTGTGTACACCCACACTCATGTGTTGGATATACAAACTTATAATCGTATATATATATATATGAATGTGTGAGATTAGTATATATAGACATATATTTATATGTGTACAAACACACACACATAGAGATAAGTATATATGATATCACACACATAGAGATTAGTATATATTAGTGTGTGTGTGTGTATTGTATATATGGTGTGTGTGAGTATGTATGCCCAACACACACACCACAACCACACTCATATATACTAATTTCTAAGTGTGTGTGTTTGTGTGTGTGTACGTGTATTTAGATGTTCACATACTATACATACACACACACACACACATGCACGCATGCACACACACACACACACACATAGATATATATATATATATATACTAATCTCACACACACATGGAGATATGGATGTATCTATATACTCATAACATGTATATATGTGAGTATGTATGTATGTATATACATATATATATATATATGATTGTGTGTGTGCGTGTGTGTGTGTGAGATTAGTATATATTAGTGTGTGTGTGTATTGGGTATATGGTGTGTGTGAGTATGTATGCCCAACACACACACCACAAGCACACTCATATATACTAATCTCTAAGTGTGTGTGTTTGTGTGTGTGTATATGTGTATTTATGAGTATATAGACACACCCATATGTCCATATGTGTGTGAGATTACTATATATATATATATATATATATATATATATATATATATATATATATACATATATATATATATATATATCTGTGTGTGTGTGTGTATGTGTGTGTGTGTGTGCGTGTGTGTGTGTGTGTGTGTATGTATAGTATGTGAACATCTAAATACACGTACACAAACATACAAACACACACACTTACATATTAGTATAAATGAGTGTGCTTGTGGTGTGTGTGTTGGGCATACATACTCACACACACCATATACCCAATACATACTCACACACACCACACACACAATCATATACACTAATCTCTATGTGTGTGATATCATATATACTTATCTCTATGTATGTGTATTTGTACACACATAGATATATGTCTATATATACTAATCTCACACACTCATATATATATATATATATATATATATATATATATATATATATATATATATATACGATTATAAGTTTGTATTTCCAACACATGAGTGTGTGTGTACACAAACACACATACACACACACACACACACACACACACATACTCATATACACAAATCTCTGTGTGTGTAATTGTGTATGTGTGTGTGTGTGCACACATGCAAACACATAGAGATTAGTATATATGAGTGTGTGTGTGTCCGTGTGTGTTTGTGTGTTTATACTATTATGAATATGTATACCCAACAAACACACACACATACACACACACTCATATATACTTATCTCTATGTGGGTGTGGGTACATTTGTATGTCTGTGGTGTTTGTATGTATGTATATATGCTTATGTCTATATATTGACACACACACACATGTTATATACATGTATATACAAATGTGTGTATGTGTTGAGTATACATACTCACACTCATGTATGTGTTATTACACACACTCACATATATATTTTTATATATATAGAGACACACACACATGTTATATACATGTATACACACATGTGTGTGTGTGTTGGGTGCATATACTCACAATAATTATATAGGCACATAAACACACCACAAATACACACACGCACACACATAACACACACAACCATATAAATACACACGCACATAGAGATTAGTATATATCAGTATGTGTGTGTGTGTGGAATGGGTATACATACTCCCAAATATACAGTGTGTGGGCACACACACATACACACATATAAACACACACATATGGTTGGTATACATACTCTCTGTATATAATACTTATGATATGAGTGTGTGTGCTGTGGGTAGTATATCTATATACACAAACACATGTGTGTGTGTGTGTATACCCAACATATAGTTATGAGTATACACACTAATATATATATATGTATATTATATATATATATATATATATATATATATATGTCTATATATATGTAGGTGTGTGTGTGTGTGTGTTATGTGTGTGTGTGTGTGTATGTGTGTGTGCGTGTACAAATATGTGAGTGTACGTGTGCCGTGAGATAAGTATATATGTATGTGTTAGGTATATATACTCACCCATATATATGTATACTAAACACATACACACACTCATACACACACATGGTGGTGAATTGTAAGCCAACACACACACACACACACACACACACACACACACCTTGTACAAATATGTGAGTGTACGTGTGCCGTGAGATAAGTATATATGTATGTGTTAGGTATATATACTCACCCATATATATGTATACTAAACACATACACACACTCATACACACACATGGTGGTGAATTGTAAGCCAACACACACACACACACACACACAGACACACACACACACACACACACCCGTATATAACATTAACACACACAAACACCACATATATTAACTCTTAGTGTGTGTTTGTGTGTGTATTTATGTGTGGGTATATATGAGTGTATATATATGAGTGTGTATGTGTATATGTGTGTGTGTGTGTGTGTGTTATGAGTATGTGTGCGTGTGTGTGTTTGTGTGTATGTATTTGTCTATTTATTTATATACAATTGCGAGTATGTGTATGTGTGTGTCTGTGTGTTGAGTATACATGTTCACAACTATATAAAATATATGGACACACATATGTGTGTGTTTGTGTCTATATATTTGTCTATCTATATATGTATACCCAACATATACACACATAGAAATTAATATATATGAGTGTGTGTGTGTGTGTGTGTGTGTGTGTCTGTGTGTGTGAGTCTATATACTTATACACAATTATGAATATGTATACCAAAGACACACACACACATGCCACATACATAGAGATTAATATATATGAGTGTGTTCAACTCACACACACATATATATAATGTTGTGAGTGTCTATATATTTTATACAAATGCGCATACACATACTCATATATACTAATCTCTATGCATGTGCGCGCGCGCGGGTGTGTGTGTGTGTGGCGGAGTGTTTGTGTGTGTGTGTGAGTGAGTGTGTTTGTGTGTGTGTGTGTGTCAACACACCCACACACACACATACATACTGTATATATATATATTTATACTCATAATATATAGGCACATGCATGTATGTGTTATCACACACACACACATACACACACACACACATCTCTCTCTCTCTCTATATATATATAGAACATATACACGTGTGTCTTTATTTTATATACATGTGTGTGTGTTGGGTATACATACTCACAACTGTATATAAATAAATATATATATATATATATGCGCATTCATGTATATATATACACACACATGTATGTATGCCTATATATAGATTTGTGCGTGCATGCATGTAGAGACATATATAAATGAGTGTGTGTGTGTGTGGGTGACACACACACACACACACACACACACACACACACACACACACACACTCACATATAGACACATATTAGTACATATGTATGAGTATGTATACCAAACATACACACACACACTCATATATACTAATCTCAATGCATAAGTATGTATACCATGTATATATACTAATCTCTACATGTGTATGTGCGTATTGAGTATATATACCCAGCACACATATGGGTATATATATCCAACACACTTATATACTTATCACACATACACACACATATATATACTAGACGCACAAACATGTGTCTTATTACACAATACATGTGTGTGTTTATATTTCATTATATATATATATATCGTGTGTGTGTGTTGTGTGTATTGGGTATACATACTTATACATAGTGTTTATATATATGTATATATGAGTACACACGCACACACTTCGAGATATGTGTGTGTGTGATAACACACACACACATTGATGTGTGCACATTGTACATAGTTGCATGCCCAACACTCACACACGCATACAAAATAGTATATATACATGTGTGTCACACATACACACTCATATATATTAATCTCTATGTGTGTATATTTATATGTTGGAAATGCATACTTATCTCCATATGAGTGTGTGGGTTTGTGTGTATATGTGTTGGGTATACATACTCATAACCGTATAGTGTGGGTCTCCATGTGTGTTTGTGTGTGTGTGTGTATGTGTTGGGTTTACATACTCACAACATACACACACACAAGTATACTAATCTCTATGTGTGTATATTTGTGTGTGTGTGTGTGTTGGGTATACATACTCACAATTGTATAGTGTGTCTCCATGTGTGTGTTTGTGTGCATGTGTGTGTGCTGGGTATACATACTCACAACACATAGAGATTATATATAAATATATAGAGATTAGTATATATACGAGTGTGTGTGTGTGTGTGTGTGTCTGTGTTGGGTATATAAGATAATATATATTTATATATGATTGTGAATATGTATACCCAACACATATACCACACACACATATATGCTAAGCTCTATATATACTTGTGTGTGTGTGTGTGTCTATATATATTATATATGGTTGTGAATATAAATTTATAGACACTCACACACACACATGAGTATGTATACCCAACTATGTATGAGTTTGTATACCCAATACACATTTACAAACACTCACACTCATATGTATATGCGATTATAAAACACTCATGTGTGTGTGTTGGGTATACATACCAACACACACACACATGCACACACAGACACACACAGGCACATAGGGATTAGTATATATGAGTGAGTGAGTTATGTGTGCATGTATATGTGTGCCTATGTGTTTGTGTGTTTATTGAGTATGCATACTCACAACCATATATATATATATATATATATATATATATATATATATATATATATATATATATATATATATATATACATAATTATATATATATATATATATATACACCCACACAAAACACACTCAATACACACACTCATGTACATTGGGTATATGTATATCTGTTTGTGTGTGTTTGAGCCTATACACTAATTGAGTGTGTGCCTATGTAACAGACACACATATTTATATGTATGTATACCCGATGTATATGAGCGTGTGTGTTATTTTATATGTGTGTTAGTATATATGAGTTGTGTGTGTGTGTGAGTATATGTTTGTTTGTGTGTGTGTGTGTATGTGTGTGTGTCACACATACCATATAAATAAATATATATATTAATCACCACACATAGATATTAGTATATATGTGTTCTGTGTGTATGTATAAATATATATTTATACGCACACACACACACACACACACACACACATATATATATATATATATAAATATATATATATATATATATATATATATATATATATATATACTCAATACACACGTACAAACACGCACACAAAGAGATTAGTATATATATACATCACACACTCATATATATTATTAGTCTGTGTGTGTGTTCATATATACTAATTACACATATATATGAACACACACATATATATACTAATCTATATTTGTGTGTATATGTGTGTGTTTATATATTTATATATGGTTGTGAGTATGTATACTCAACACACACACATACACACCCATCTGTACACACACTCATATATAATAATCTCTATTTGTGTGTGTTTGTGTGTATCTATATTTATATATAATTGTGAGTATGTATACCCAACGCATAGACACACACACCATATACACACTCATATATACTATTCTCTATGTGTGTGTTTATATATTTATATATATCTATGTATATAAATATATATGATTTGTGTCTATATAATAACACGATATACATACTCACATGCACACACCATATATAAATAGATTAGTATATATGAGTATGAGTGCATATATATAAACACACATCTATATGTCACTCACACACACACACTCATAGAGATTAGTATATACATGTATATAACACAGATGTGTGTGTTTGTGTGTGTGTCTATATTTAGACATATATATATATATATATGTGTGTGTGTGTGTGTGTGTGTGTGTGTGTGTGTGTGTGTATAGACACACACACACACATATACATACTCATATATGCCATTAGTATATATGAGTGTGTGTGTGTGTCTTTATATATGTGTGTGTTTGTGTGTGTATTTGTGTGTGCGTATGTGTGAGTGTGTGTGAGTGTGTGTCTGTGTGTTGTGTGTATACCCATCACATACACACACACTTATAAAAATACATAGAACACACTCATAAAAATTAGTATATATGTGTGTATATGTGTGTGTGTGGGTATACATACTCATAATCGTATATATACATATAGAGATAAGTATAAGTATACATACATACATATATATATATATATATATATATATATATATATATACGTATGTGATAATGACACACACACACACATACACAAACACAAACACATATACACAGTTGGGTATACATATCTCTAACACATATACCCAACACACATACATACACAAACACAAACACATGCACACAGTTGGGTATACATATCTCTAACACATATACCCAACACACACACACACAACACACATAAACACACACACGCACACAAACACACACACTTAGAGATCAGATAGAGATAAGTATAATAGTGTATATTGGTGTGTATGTGTGTATCTTTCTATGTGTTGGGAACATACACACACACGAGTACACACACACGCATGTACACTTATAAATATATACTAATCTCTATTAATATTTAACACATACATGTGTGTCTATTTATTTATATCTCTATGTGAGTATGTATGAGTGTGTGTGTGTGTGATAACACATATGTATAATATATATGAGTATGTATTTGTGTATGTATACATGAGTATGCATACCCAACACACACACACACACACACTTATATATACATATAAAAATATATATATGAGTGTGCGTGTATGTATATTAATGTGTGTGTGTGTATACATACGTATATACGTACTTATATTCTTATATATATTGGTACACACACACAAATATACACACACAGAAACACACACACATAGAGATTAGTGTATATGAATGTGTGTGTGTGTGCATTGGGTATACATACTCACAACTGTATATATATATATATATAGAGAATAATATATGGTGTGTGCATTAGGAATAATATATGTGTGTGTGTGTGTGCGTTAGGAATATATACATGAGATTAGTATATATGACACACATACTCTGAGTATGTATACACAACCCGCACACACACACGCATATTTATATACGGTTGTGAAAATGTATATATATATATATATATATATATATATATATACAGGTTTATAACACATACATATTAGTATATATGAGTGTGTGTGTGTGTTTGTATTTGCATATGTATTGGGTATACATATGTCTGTATATTTATATACAGTTATGAGTATGTATACCCAATAGGCACACAGAGACACACACACACACATATGTGTTATATACATATCTATATATATATATATGCACACATACACACACAAATACATAAAAATTAGTATATATAAGTCTGTGTGTGTGTGTGTTTATGCATGTATATGAATATATAACACACATACACAACCGCATATAAATAGTACACAAAGACACACCACATATGAGTGTGTGGGTTGGGTCACACACACACTCATATATATACACTTACACACACATTGGCACACACACATATATACATATCTCCATGTCTGTGTTACACACACACATAGTATATATGGCTATGTGTGTGTGTGTTATCACATACTCACAATTGTACACACACTCATATATAATAATCCCTATGTGTGTGTATGTGTGTTTGTGTGTGTGTGTACGGTTGTTAGTGTATGATGTGTGTCTCTATGTATGTGTGTTTGTGTGTGTGTGCACACAACTTATATATACTAATCTCTATGTTGATTGTGTGTGTGTGTTTTAGGCACACACACACTCATATATATTAATCTTTATGTGTGTGTGTGTGTGTATTCAGTATACATACTTATAACTATATATATATACACACATTGTATATATATGTATAAATATTTATATATACACACACACTCACATATATATATTGTGTGTTGGGTATACATACTCTCACACACACCCGCGCGCGCACGCGTGCACACACACACACACAGTCATTCTGACACACACACACCCACACTCATATATGTTTATCTCCATTTATGAGCGTGTGTGTGTTATTTAGTATGTGCATGTATAGGTATAACACATATGGGTCTACATACATTATATTTATATACAGTTGTGAGTATATATACCCAACATAAACACACACACACAATTATGTATACATAAATATAAGTATAAGTATATATGTGTGAGTATATATACCCAACACACAAATACACATGTGTTTGTGTGTGTCTATGAGTATGTATTATGTATATTTGTGTGTGTTTGTACACTCATATATACTTATCTCCATGTAAAGACACACAAACACACAACATACACACACACACACGTGTTTGTGTGTGCGATACATATATATACCCAACACACAAATACACACATAAGCATACACATAGAAATTAGTATATATATACACACACACACACACATATATATGTACTAATCTCTTTGGGTGTGTGTGTTTGTGTGTGTATGTGTGTATCTAAAGTTGTGAGTATGTATATGTGTGTGTATGTGTGTGTGTGTGTGTGTGCAAACCATATATAAATATATAGACATATATGAGTGTGTGTGTGCCAACCGTATATAAATATTTAGACATATATGAGTGTGTGTGTGTGTGTGATAGCACATACCTGTGTGCTATGAACACATATATATTTGTGTGTGTAACACACACACATATAGATTAGTATATAGCATATATGTGTTATCACATATATGTGTGATATTAATATATATATATTTGTTATCATATATATGTGTGTGATACACTCATATATACTTATCTCCATATTTGTGTGTGTGTGTGTTAATTATATATATATATATAAAACACACACACACACTCATATATGCTAATCTCCATGTGTGTGTATGTGTCTTTGTGGCACACACTCATATAACACACACTCATATATACATTTCTCCATCTGTGTATGTGTCTATATATACATACATAGGTATATATGAGTTTGTATTTGTTGGTGTGTGTCTATATATTTACATATACACACACACATAGAGATTAATATATATGAGTGTGTGCGCGTGTGTGTGCCTGTGTGTGTTGGGTATACATACTCACAATCGTATAAATATATGAGAATGTATACTCAACATTCACAAACACATACACACACACAATTATATATACTAATCTCTATGTGTCTATGTGTGTATATAAATATATAAATACACACACACATACACACAAACACACACTCATATATATTTATACATGTGTGTGTGTGTTGGGCATACATACTCACAACCGTATACCCAATGCACACGCACGCACACACATATACTCATATATACTAATATGTGTGCGTGTGTGTGACACACACGCACACACAAAGAAACACATATGCAGTTATGAGTATGTATACGCAACACACACACACATACACTCATATATCATAATCTCTATGTGTGTGTTTTTATGTGTGTGTGTATGTGTGCGTGTGTGTGTGTGAGTATATATTTGCATACATACATATATACACACACACACACACACACATATATATATATATAAACACACACATACACACACATAAATAGATATGGTTGTGATATGTATATTAAACACACAAATACATACACAAACACACACACAAACACACACATATAGAAATTTATTTATATGAGTGTGTGTATGTGTGTGTGTGTCTGTGTGTTAGGTTTATATATTCACAACTGTATATGTATTTGTGTATGTGTGCATGTGTGTGTCACACACACTCAGAGATTAGTAGATATGAGTATGTGTGTGGGGGTTGGGTATACGATTATGAGTATGTATACATAGTTGTATGTTATATACATGCGTGTGTGTGTTGGATATATATATGTATATGGCACATACACACACACACACACACACACACATATTCATATATATATATATATATATATACTATATAAATATAGACACACACACAGATACATAAATATGTATACCCAACACACAAATATAATTTAAATATTTATATAGGCACACACACACGTATGTCTATATTGTGGCACTCATACATACTAATATATATATTGTGTATACACACTTACAATCATATTTATATATATAGATAGACTCACACACATATGTACTTATCTCCATGTCTATGTGTACACATACATATTTGTGTAGTTGTGTGTGTCTCTATATACATACATACACACACTCATATATACTTATCTCTATGTTTATGTATACACACACACATACACACACTCATATACACTATGTGTGAGCTTACTTGTGTGTGTGTATATGTGTGTGTTGAGTATATATACCCAACAGATACACACACACACAACACACACACATATAGTATGTGTGTGTATGTTTGTGTATTGGGTGACCCAACACACAAATAGACAAGTATATATGTATAACACAAACACACATAGAGATCAGTATATATGAGTAGGTATATGCAAATCTCTATGTGTGCGCACACACACACATAGAGATTAGTATATAGGCACACACACACATAGGTATATAATCTCTATGTGTGTGTGTTTGTGTATACTAATATTTGTGTTGTACCTAACACATACACAAAAAGATAAGTATATATAAGTGTATGCAATATATATATGTATATATATATATATATAGATATATTTATATATATATACAATTGTGAGTTTGTGTGTCTGTTAGACACACACACACATATAAATACAAATTAGTGTATATAACATGTGTGTGTATGTCTATATATACATATATATATATATATATATATATATATATATATATATATATATATTTATATGGCTATGAGTATGTATACCCAATACACATATACACAAACATAAATTATTATTTATATACACACAGTTTATATATGTATCTATATACACTTATCTTTATTTGTGTGTGTATTATATACACACCCAACACACACACACACACATACTTTTATATATTTAGACACACACACACACATGAAGATTAGTATATATGAGTGTGTGTGTGTGTGTATCTATATATATATATATATATACATATATATATAATGTAAGCACTCATATATACTTATCCCCATATGGGTGTGTGTGTGTGTATGTGTTAGGTATACATACTTACAACACACACACACACACACACATATTCGTATCTCTATGTATTTGTGGGTGTGGGTGTGTGTCTAAGATAATGTATATATATATATATATATATATATATATATATATATATATATGTATGTATGTATGTATATATATGTATATGTATATCTGTCTATGTTATTTGTGTGTGCATGTATGTAAACCCAGCACACACATACACACACAAATGAACACACATAAATATAAGTATATATGTGCACCTAACACACTTGTATAAAACACATATATATTTGTCTATATATTTATATACAATTATGACACATGTGTGTGTAACTATATATTTATATACGATTGTGGGTATATATATTTGCATACATACTCACAATATACATATTCACACACATGGGTCTATATGATTTATGTGTTATATATGAAGATAAGTATATATGAGTGTTTGTGTGTTTATGTGTGCATCTATAGAAATTAGTATATATAAGTGTGTGTGTGTGTGTATGTATATAATATGAGTGTGTGTCACACTGATGTGAGTATGTATACCCAACACACACACACACACACACATATATATATATATATATATATGAGTGTGTGTGTGTGTGTTTACTTATCACCATGTGTGTGTGTTTGTGTGTGTGTGTATCATAAATAATATATATATATATATATATATACACAAACAACCGTATATATATATACACACCCAACCGTATAGATATATATACACACACACACAAGGGACACATAGAGATTAGTATATATATATATATATAGACACACACGCACATTTATCTCTAAGTGTTTTATATATATATATATATATATATACATACACATAACCATACATATATATAGTTATATGTGTGTGTGTGGTGTGTGTGTGTGCACACTCATATATACAAACACACACACAAATACATAGGATCTTTATATTATATATATACACATACACACACACACTGATATATTTACTAAGTGTGTGTGTGTTGGGTAACATACTCACACACACACCCAAACAGACACATAAAGATTAGTATATATGAGTGTGTATGTGTATGTATATGCATATGTATATGTGGGGGTATACATACACATAACACACTCATTGTGTTGTATGTTTGTTGTGGGTGTTTATGTGTGTGTGTGTGTGTGTGTTTGTGTGAGATGTATATATATAACACACACAAAGAGATAAGTATATATGATGATGATTGTGTGTGTTTACATTCTATATATATACTTATTTCTATATGTGTGTTGAGTATACATACTCATAATCGTATATAAATATACAGACACACACACACACATAGAGATTAGTATACATAATATAGATGTATACTGACACACACACTGATATATACATATGGTTGTGAGTATGTAAAGATATATACACACACACAAACACTTATACATAGAGATTAATATATAACACACATACACTCAATGTGTGAGTGTATATATACAGACACACACACTCATATATACTAATCCTTATGTATGAGGGTGTGTGTTTGTATGCATGTATATATGTGTCTATACATACTCATAGCTGTATTTATATTCATGTATGTGTATATGTGACACATACACCCACAAACACACACACAGAAGAGATTTGTATCTATGAGTATACGAACACACACACACATGTATATGTGTTATATACACGTATATATGAGTGTGTGTGTGTTTGTGTGCAGAGATAATTATATATATAGACACACACATGTACACGCACACTCACACATAGTGATAAGTATATATGATGAGTGTGTGTTTGTGTGTGTGTACATATTAGTATATATGTGTGTGTATATGAGTATATATTAGTATATATATAGTATTTAATTTGTATTAGGCATATATACAAATCTCTATATGTCTATATATATGTGTTATATATTCATATACATGCACACAGATATACACACTCATATATACTAATCTCTATGTGTGTGTGTGTTTGTGTATGTATATATATTAATATATGACTGTGTATATATATACCCAACATACACACACACATACATACATACACACATATATATACTTATCTCCACACAAGCACACACACACATAAAACTTGTGTGTGTGTGTATACATACTCATACATACTTATCTCTATATGTACTTGTGTATGTATACATACTCATATATACTAGTCTCTATGTGTGTGTTTGTGTGTGTGTGTATATGTCTGCCTATATATATACATACTCATATGTGTGTGTGTGTGTGTGTGTGTGTGTGTGTGTGTGTTTGTGTATACATATATATAACACATATGTGTGTGTGTCTATATAGGTTTATAACACACACACACACACTCATATATACTAATTTCTATATGTGTATTACATACATGTATATATAATTATCTCTATATTGACACACATTTATATAAAGATATGGTTATGAGTATATATGTATATATATATATATATATATATATATATATAGGCACACACATACATATATATAGAGATACACTCATAAATACTAATATCTATGTGTGTGTCTATACACATAGATACACAGACATACACTTATACATATTTATCTCCATGTGTGTGTGTGTGTGTGTGCATTCTATCTGTATATATATATATATATATATCTGTGTGTGTGTGTGTGTGTGTGTATGTGTGTGTGTGTGTGTGTAGTGTGTGTGTATTGTGTGTGTATGCGTGTGTGTGTGTGTGTGTGATTGATATATGGATATGTATATATAGTCGTAACCACATACACACACACTCATATATATAAATACTCATATATATAATCTCTATGTGTGTGTGTTTGTGTGAGTATATATACCCAACACAAACACACACACGTATACACACATTGTATATATATATATATATATATATATATATATATATATATATATATATATATATATATATATATATATATATATATATATATAAACACGCACTCAAAGAGATTAGTATATATGAGTGTGTGTGGTTGCGACTATGTATACATATCCATATAAGAATCACACACACAGACACACACACAAACACACATGGAGATCAGCATATATAAATTTATAGAAACACACACATAAGTATTATCACACATACATATATATATATATATATATATATAGACACACACACACACACACACACACACACACACACACATATATATATATATATATATATATATATATAACATATACGTGTGTGTGTGACTATGTATACCCTTCTATGTGTGTTTGTCCCAACACACAAATAGATATATAGAGATATAGAGATGTGTGTGTGTGTCTATATATGAGATATGTGTGTGTCTGTGTGTGTGTGTGTTTGTGTATGGTGGGTATATATACTCACAACCATATATAAATATATATTCATACAACATACATACGTAGATAATAGTATATATTTACACGCACACACATAAATATTTATCTCCATATTTGTGTGTGTGCATGTGTATGTCTATATACATACTAACATACATATACACACACACACACACTCATATATATTAATCTCTATGTACATATATATATATATATAATAAACATACACATACATTCATTAATATAGATATAAATGTGCATTGTGTTGTGTATATACAAATGTATATATATATATATATATAAATATATATATAAATATATATATATATATAAATATATATATATATATATATATATATATATTTACATACATGTGTATATGTGTGTGTGTGTGTGTGCATGTGTGTGTGTTGTCTGTGTGTGTGTCTTGGATATACATACTCATAACCATTCATAAATAGAGATTACTATATATGAATATGTGTGTGTATATGTGTGTATGTGTGTTGGGTATACATGTTCAAACAGACACACACACACAGATGACTATATAAATATAAATATATATGTATATACCCATGACTATGAATGTATGTGTGCGACACACACTCATATATTAATCTCTATACCTCTATGTGTGTTTGATATATATACACACAAACATGCACATACATAGAGATTAGTATGTATACCCAACACACACAACCACATATGTGTCTCTGCGTGTACGTGTATGTGTGTATATATATATACGATTGTGAGTTGTATACCCAATACCCAACACACACACACATTCATATATACTAATCTCTATATGTGTGTGTTTGTGTGTGTATGTGTGTGTGCCTGTCTATATATTTTCAAACACACACACATAAAGACATACACACACACGTCTTTATGTGTGTGTGTGTCTATATATTTAAATACAGTTGTTAACACACACACACCATATATATATACCCAACACACACAGAATCGTACATGAATATACATACACATACATAGAGATTAGTATATGTGATTGTGCGTGTGTGTGTGTGTTGGCACAGTAGTGAGTATGTATACCCAACACACACACACACATACACAAACACACTCATTGTATATAACAAACGTATATAGAGACACATATCACACACAGAGTATATATACCCAATATAGACACACACAAAATACACACACACACATATTGGCACGGTAGTGTGTATGTGTCTGTGTGTATTGGGTATATAGTTGTGAGTATGTATACCAACCCACACACACACACATGTGCAAAATATATGAGTGTGTGTTTATGTGTGTGTATGTCTATATATTTACATACACACACAGACAGATAGAGATTAGTATATATGAGTTTGTGTGTGTGTGTGTGTGTGTATGTTGGGTATATATTCTCATCTATTTATATAGTTACGAGTATGTCTACCAACACACACATACACACATGTACACATACTCATATCTACTAATCTCTATGTATATATGTGTGTAAATATATAGACACACACACAAATACTAACTCATATATACACCTATGTATGTATGTATTGATACACACACACATGGAGAAAAGTATATATGAGTGTGTAATATGATTGTTTGTGTCACATAGACACACACACACACATGAAGATTAGTATATATGAGCGTGTGTGTGTGTGTGTGTTATATACATGTATAAAACACACACACACACACACCCACCATATATATATATAGACAAACACACCATATATAGTAATCTTTATGAGTGCCTATATATATATGAGTGTGTCTGTACATGTGTATGTTTGTGTGTGTTTAACATGTGTGTGTCTAAACACACACATATAGAGATTAATATATATGAGTATGTTTGTGTGTATCTACATAGACACACACACATGCACACAAAGATTAGTATGGTTGTGAGTATATATATACGTAGTCCACAGTCATATATAGAAACACACACACATATATAATTATCTCTATGTATGTGTATATGGTTGCGAGTATGTATACCCAATACACACATACACACACTCATGTAAGCTTATCTTTATGTGTGTGTGTGTGTCTATATTCTCACGCACATAGATACACACACACATAGATATTAGTATATATGAGTGACACATACACATGGAGATAAGTATATGAATATAACACATACATGTATGTGTGTGTGTATGTGTACTTCTACTAATCTCTTTGTGATTCACACATATATAACACACACACACACAAACACACTCATATATACTTATCTTATATATTTATATAGACACACACACATACATAGAGATTAGTATGTATAATTATGTGTGTGTGTGTGTGAGAGAGTGAGTGCAGGTGTGTGTGTGTGTATGTGTGTGTGTGTGTGTGTGTGTGTGTTGGGTATAGATGAGTATATAGATGGTTGAGAGTATGTAAACCCAATACAAACGCACACATGCACCCATGAATACTAATCTCTATGTGTGTGTGTGTCTATGTATATTGGGTATACATACTCACACACACAGACATACATTTATACTAAAGATTATTATATATGAGTGTGTGTGTCCAACACACACAAAAAGATAAGTATAAGCATACCACGCACAGGTATGGACACCCTCATACATACTAATCTCTATGTGTGTGTGTGTGTGTGTTTGTGAGAGTATGTATATCCATCGTACACACATATACATAGGTGTGTGTGTATATGTATACCCAACACACAAACACAATGTGTGTGTGCAAACTTATGTGTTAAATAGAATATATGAGTATGTGTGCATGTGTGTCACACACACGTATGTATTATATATTCATATACATGCATGCTCACACACACACACACACAAACACACACATATGGGTTATATATATATATATATATATATATATATATATATGTGTGTGTGTGTGTGTGTGTGTGTGTGTGTGTGTGTGTGTGTGTGTGTGTGTGTGTGTGTGTGTGTGTGTGTGTGTGTGTGTGTATGTGTCTATATGATTATATACCCAACACACAGATACACACAAAAAGATAAGTATATATGAGTATGTGTGTTAGGTATATGAGTATGCATGTGTGTGTTGTGAGTATGTATTCCCAAAATACAAATGCATGCACATAGAGATTAGTATATATATGAGTGTGTGTGCTAATCTTTATGTGTTTATGTTGGATATACATCAGTGTTTGTGTGCGTATGTATGTGTATTGCAACCGTTTATATATATATATATATATAGAGAGAGAGAGAGAGAGACACACATAAACATGTGTGTGTCTATTTATTTATATACAATTGTGTGTCTATGCGTGCACACACACACACTCATATATACTATCTCTATGTGTGTTTGTGAGTGTGTTGGTGTGTGTATACACACACACACTAATATTTGAGTATGTATACCGACACACATACACTCATAAATATTAATCTTTATGTGTGTGTGTGTGTGTATAAATATATAGACACATACACACATATCCATATATATATATATATATATATATATATATATATATATGTATATATATATATACGATTGTGAATATAATTATATAGACACACACACACATTAGTATGTATACCCAATTATGTGGGAATATGTCTACCCAACACACACATACGCACACTCACACATTCATATATATATATATATATATATATATACGGTTGTGAGATACTTGTGTGTGTGTATTGGGTATACATACCAACAAACACACACATACACACACACATTGGCACACAAAGAGATAAGTATATATGAGTGTGCGAGTATAGTGTATAATAATCTTTATGTGTGTGTATTTGTGTGTGCCTATGTGTGTGTGTGTGTTGGGTATACATAGCCACAAAAATACACATATATATAATAATATCTATATTTGTGTATTTGGTGTGTGTTTGGGTGTGTATATCACGTTCAACACACACACTCGCACACACACACATACACTCATATATACTTATCTCTATAGTTGTGAGTACACACATATGTGTTATCACACACACACAATCATATATATATATATATATATATATATATATATATATATATATATATGTGTGTGTGTGTGTTTGTGTGTGTGTGTGTGTGTGTATACCTAACACACACACACACACATGTGTGTGTGTGTCTGTATTCATGGGTGTAGATACACACACACCCACACATATGAGTGTATAAATGTGTGTCTATGTGAGTGTGTGTTTATACATGTATATACATAAATACACACATACACACACACATGTGTGTGTATATATATATATATATAGACACACGTACACACACGCTCACATATATATGAGTGTGTGTGTGTGTGTGTGTGTATACCCTACACACACATACACTCATGTATAATAATCTCTAACCCCAACACATATAATACAGAGAGTATGTATATATAATCAAAATGAGTATGTATAAGCACCACACACATATGTGTTATCACACACACAAACAGATATAAATTGGTATATAAATATACACACATACACACGTATATGTGCTATGTACATGTACGTGTTATCACACACACACACACACACACACACACACACACACACACACATATATATATATATATATATAGACATATGTGTTGGGTAAGACATATGTCTAAATACACACTCCAAATAAGTTTACTAACCTCTCTCTCTCACACACAAACATGAAGATGTGTGTGTCTATAAATTTATATAACGATTGTGATAACGCATACGTGTGTGCGCTAAATATATATATATATATATATTTATATATATATATATATATATATACACGGTTGTGATATACACACACACACAACACACACACACACACACACACACAAACTCACACACACATAAATAGAGATAACACATGCACACAAATAAAAATGTGTTGGGTATACAGACTCATACACTCATATATACTAATCTCTATATTGTGTGTGTCTATATTGGCTAATTTGTGTGTGTGTGTATACCCAAGACACAACACACACACACACACACATAATAATCTCTGTGTACCCAACCCATAGACATATAAGTATATGAGTATGTATGTGTGTTCGATATATGCACACACAAACTACTCAACATAGATACACACACACACACACAACAAAAAGATTAGTATATATGATTGTGTGAATGTGAATAAGTGTATGTGTGTGTGTATATACGTTGTGACATACACACAAACTCATATATAATTATCTCCATATGTATGTGATACACATACACACACACACGCCATATATCTATATATAATTACACACACACACACACACATATTCTTATATACTAGTCTCTGTGTGTGTTTGTTTGTGTGTGTGTGTCTATGTGTGTATACCCACACACACAAGCACACATTCACACATGTTATTTAGACACACACACACTTACACACACTATATGTATTTATATATCATATACACACACACATGGAGACACACACACACATAGAGACTAGTTATATACTTTGATATACATACTCACAATCATATATATATACACACACTCATATATATAGTTTTACATGTATATATAAGTGTGAGTATGTACACACACACGCACATGTGTGTTGGGTATACATACTAATCTCACTATATATGTGTGTGTGTGTGTGTGTGTGTTGGGCATATATACTCA
>JACERR010000067.1:117500-120000 GCA_016760335.1 Gastrodia elata
CACACACACACACAAACACATACACATAGAGTGTATTCACAACCGTACACACACACTCATATATATGAATTTCTATATTTGTGTGTTTGTGTGTTGTGTTTGTGTTTGTTTGTGTGTGTCTGAGTGTGTGTGTGTGTGCGTGTGTGCGTGTATGTGTGTGTATATATGTATATAACACATAAAGGGGTGGTATATACACACGCACATGTGTATATAAACTGCATGTTGTGATTATATACACACTCATATATAAACATGTACGTTGTGATTATGTAAACTTATCTCAATATGTGTGTGTATGTGTATGTGCTGGGTATACATACTCACAACATATATGTCTATATGAGAGTGTATGATACACACACACAAAAATAAATAAATAACATGTATACACACATGTGTGTATGTGTGTCTGTATGTACACAACACACATGAGTGTGTGTGTGTGTGTGTGTGTATTTATTTGTATGTGTGTGTGTGTATTCATTTGTGTGTGTGTGTGTGCTTTTGTGTGTGTGGTGTATCTCTATATACTCCGTATAAGTATACCAATATTTGTGTGCCTGTGTGTGTGTGTGTGTGTTGCTATACAGACTCACACAACCTTATATATACTTATCTCTATGTATGTGTGTGTGTGCGTGTGCAGACACGCACACTTAAGGAGATTAGTATATATATGTATGAGTGTATTTATATATATATGGTTTTGTGTATTTATGATAGATTAATATACTCACACAAATACACACATATAAAGATGTGTATATATGAGTGTGCGATATATATACACACACACAAACATATAGAGATAAGTATCTACACACACACGCACACTCATATATTCCTATCTCTATATGTGTTTATGTGTGTGTGTCCATATATTTTTATACGTTTGTGAGTATGTATACCCAACACACACACATGCACACAGACATAGAGACATGTGTATATAAGTGTGTGTGTGTGTGTATTTGTGTGTGCCTAACACACACACACACACAAACACTCATATATACTTATCTGTGTGTGTTTGTGTGTGTGTGTTTAGTATACATATATAATCATATATAAATATATAGACACACACACACACACACACACACACACACTCACTCACACACACACACGCACACACACACACACAACACACATTTATATAAGTGTGTGTGTGTGTGTGTGTGTGTGTGTTTGTGTGTCTATGTGTGCCTAACACACACACACAAACACTCATATATACTTATCTGTGTGTGTGTGTGTATGTGTTTGGTATACATACATAATCATATAAAAATATATAGACACACACACACAAAAACACACACACACACACACACACACACACACACACACACACATATATATATATATATATATATATATATATATATATATATATATATATATATATATATATATATATAAATACGCACACATACATATATAGAGATTAGTATATATGTATTATATAAATATATACATACTCACAACCGATTATAAATATATAGACACACATATGTATGTGTTATATACATGTATATATATATATATATAAAACACATACATGTGTGTCTTTATACTTATATACAATATGAGCATGGATATATCAGTATTTACACATGTATACATGTATGTAAGTATATATGTGTGTGTGTGATAACACACATATATATGCATATATATATGTGCACATACCAATATTACATACTTATAACCATATTTATGTATTTATACATATATATAACGTATATGTCTATCTCATATATAGTAATCTCTATGTGTGTGTTCGGTTTCACAACTGTGTGTATATATATATGTATATATATATATATATATATGTGTGTGTGTGTGTGTGTGATAACACGTATGTGTGTCTATCTATATATGAGTATGTGTGTGTGTGTGTGTGTTTGTCTATATATTTATATACGATTATGAGTATGTATATAACATATATATGTGTGTTTGTGAGTGTGTCTATCTATATATCATATTTAATTTAATATATAGACACACACACACACACTCAAATATACTGTGTGTGTGTGTGTGTGTATGTCCATAAATATATATATATATATATATATATATATATATATATATATATATATATATATATACTAATCCATATATAACACACACTCAAATATACTATGTGTGTGTGTTGGGTATATATGAATGTATACACTAATCTCTGTGTGTTCTATTTGTGTGCGTGTATTTGTGTGTATATTTATATATGAGTGTGTGTGTTTGTATGTATGTATGTAGATATATATATAAATCAGTGTGTATTTGATAATACATATATGTGTGTGTGTGTATACTTTTATATATTTGTGTGTGCATGTGTGTGCTAGGTATTCACACATATATAACACATGTATGTTGACACACACATGCACACACATATATATAAATATATTAGTATACACACACACAAACATAGAGAATAGTATGTATGAGTATGAGAGTATATTAGATAAGTATACATGTATGT
>JACERR010000067.1:125000-130000 GCA_016760335.1 Gastrodia elata
ATATAATGTATGTTGTGATTATATACATAATCATATATAAACATGTACGCGTGATTATATATACTTATCTCAATATGTGTGTGTATGTGTGTGTTGGGTATACATACTCACAGCATACATGTCTATATGGGAGTGTGTGATACACACTCAAAAACAAACACAATGTATATACACAAACATGTGTGTATGTGTTGTCTATATGTATACCCAACACACACACACACAAACACACATACACCTCATACATATGGTTGTGTGATAATGCATACTTGTGCACGCACACTCATATTTACATATAGAGATTAGCATATATGAGTGTGTGTGTGTGTGTGTGCTTCTATGTGTGTGACACTGTGCGTGTGTGTGGTGGTGTCTCTATATACTTCGTTTAAGTATACCAATATTTGTGTGAGTGTGTGTGTGTTGGTATACATACTCACATAATCCTATATATACTTATCACTATGTGTGTGTGCACACACACACACACACACACACACACACACACACTTAAGGAGATTAGTATATCTATGTATGAGTGTATTTATTTATATATGGTTGCGAGCATTTATGATAGATTAATATACTTACACAAATACACACATATAGAGATTAGTATATATGAGTGCGCAATATATACACGCACACACAAACACATAGAGATAAGTATTTACACACACACACACTCATAAATTCTTATCTCTATGTGTGTTTGTGTGTGTGTGTCCATATATTGATATACAGTGGTGAGTATGTATACCAAACACACACACACGCACACACACATAGAGATAAGTGTATATGAGTGTGTGTAAGTGTGTGTCTATGTGTGCCTAACACACACACACACACACACACTATATACACTTATCTCTATGTGTGTGTGTGTTTATTATACAAACATAACCGTATATAAATATATAGACACACACACATAGAGATTACTACATATAAGTGGGTGTTTGTGTGTATGTGTCTATATATATTTATGAATGTGTATACAAAATTGTGAAATTTGAGATTAGTATATATGACTGTATATGTTTGTGTGTGTGTGTGTGACACACACTCAAATATACTAATATCTAAGTGTATGTGTCTATATATATATATGTCTATATATATATATATATATATATATATATATATATATATATATATATATGTGTGTGTGTGTGTGTGTGTGTGGGTGATAATATATACGTGTGTGTCTATATATTTATATATGGTTGAGTATGTACGCCATCACTCACTCATATGCGTGTGCCTATATATATGAGTCACACACACACAAGGAGATAAGTATATATGAGTGTGTTTGTATGTGCCATACGGTGTGTGAGTATGAATATATGTGTGTCTATACATAATTGTATGTATGTGTGTGTGTTTGTTTGGTATACATACTCACACTCATAATTTCTATTTGTGTGTGCGTGTGCACATATAGAGATAAGTATATATATATCTGTGCACACAAAGATAGGTATATATGAGTGTGTGTATTTGTCTAATCGCATACACACTAATATTTACTAATATAGATATACGCACACACAACACACATAGATTAATATTATGAGTGTATGTGTGTGTGTGTGTATGAGTGCACACACACACAGAGATTAGTATATATGAGTATGTATGTATGCGTGTATGAGTGCACACAGACAATATGCATGTATATAGACACACACACACACACATATAGAGATAAATATATATATGTGTGTGTGTGTGTGTGTGTATGTATGTGTGAGTATGTATGTATATAAGTATGTGTGTGTATGTGTGTGTGTGTGTGTGTCTATGTGTGTTTATATACAAACACACACACATAGAGTTAAGTATATATACACACACACTCACTCACACATATGGAGATTAGTATATATATATGTGTGTGTGTGTATGTGTGTGTGTGTGTGTATGTGTGTGTGTGTGTGTATGTGTGTTAGATATACATACTCACAACTGTATATATGAGTGTGTGTGTGTGTGTGTAAGCACATACACACATATAAAAATGTTTGTATATATACTCACAATTGTATATTTATATAGATACACACACATATATATACCTAATATGTGTCTGTGTTGGGTATACATACTCACAACCATATATAAATATATAAACACACACATGTATATATTATCCAACACCCATACAAACACACACACACATATATATATATACACACATATATATATATATATATATATATATATATATATAACACATACATTTGTGTCTGTGTATGCCTATATATCTGTGTGTGTTGGGTATACATACTATCTATTTATTTATAAACGGTTGTGAGAATATATACCATAAGTATAAATAAGTGTGTGTTTGTGTGTATATATATTTATTTATATATATACATACACACATGAGTGTATATGTCTATATAAATATATATATATATATATGTGTGTGTGTGTGTGTGTCTATTTATTTATTTGTATATACTTATATATGATTGTTAGTATATATACTCAACATACACGCACACACACAAACTCATATACATGTATATATATATATATATATATATATATATATATATATATATATAATCTCTATGTGTGTATGCACAAACACATCCGTATGTGTGTGTCCATATATATTTGTGTGTATGTTGGGTATACATACAACGGGTATTAACAACACACATATGCGTTATATACATAAAACTATTTGGGTGTGTTTGTGTGTATTAGGTATATATATAGGCCTACACACACACATACTCATCTCTATATACATGTATATAACCCACATTTGTGTGTGCATACTCAATATATACATATCTCTATGTGTGTGTGCCTAACACACACACACACACACTCATATATACTTATCTCTATGTGTGTGTGTGTGTTAGGTATACAAACTCACAACCATATATAAATATATAGACATGCACGCACACACAAATATACATCGAGATAAGTATATATGAGTGTGTGAATCTGTGTGTCTATATATATATACTTATCTTTATGTGTGTTTGTTTGTGTCTGTTGTGAGTATGTATACTCAATAGACACACACATGTACACACACACACATTCATATATATTAATCTTTATGTGTGTGTGTTTGAGTGTGTGTGTGTGTGTGTGTGTTGTGTTTGTATATGTGTGTCTTTTTATATATATACGTATCTCTATGTATGTGCGTGTGTGTGTGTGTGTCTAATATATAGACACCCACACAACACACAAATACACATACATACACACACACACATTCATTATGAATATTTACATATGTGTGTGTGTGTGTGTGTGTGTGTGTACACACACACACACACACACATATATATATATATATAGACACACACATACTCTTATATACTTATCTCTATATATGTGTGTGCGTGTGTGTTTATATACATATATAAATGCAGACACGTATGTGTTATATATATGTATATATAAATATACATGTATATAACATATATATATATATACACACAAATATACATACATAAAGATTAGTATATATGAGTGTGTGTGTGTGTGTGTGTATGTGTGTGTGTGTGTGTGTGTGCATGTATATGATATATATATTCATATATATGCACGCACACACAACACACACACACCCACACATATTCAACATATGAAGATAAGTATATATGTGTGAGACAAACTCATATATACAAGCTCATAACATATATGTGAGACGCACACATATATATACACACACATTCAGCTGTGAATATATACTCAACACACATACGTGTTTGTGTCTATATGTGTGTGTGTGTTGGGTATACAAGCTCATAACTGTATATAAATATATAGATATACACATGTATTTATTATATATTCATATACATGCTTTATACATTTATCTATGTGTGTGTGATTACACATATGTGTGTGTGTGCCTATATATATATATCTATATATGTATATATAAATATACGATTATGAGTGTGTTTTCCCCAATACACACAAACACATGTGTTATATATATACACACACACCACATATCGAGATTAGTATAATATAAGAGTGTGTGTGTGTGTATACTATTGTGAATATGTATACATAATACACCCACACACATATAGATTAGTATATATGAGCATGTATGTGTATTGTATATATGTCTGAAGAGACACAAACACATACACATGAAGATAAGTATTTATGGCTGCCTGTGATAACACATATGTGTATGTGTGTGTGTGTATGTTTGTGTCTGTATATATGTGTGTGTGTGTGACACACACACATATATGAGTGTGTGTGTGTATCACATACACACACAAACACATAACATATGTATATAACATATGAGTATATGTACAGATACACAGAACCTGTATGTGTGTGTGGAGACACATACACATGTGTGTATGTGTGTAAATATGCGTATATATGTCTACACACGAATGTGTTATATACAAATAGTATCTATGTGTGTCTCTATATGTATGTTGGGTATACATACTCACAATCGTATATATATATATATATATATGAGTATATATTTTAATTAGTCAATATATATAGACACAAATACACACACACACTCATATATACTAATCTCAATGTGTTTGTGTGTATGTGTACACGCACGCACAAAGACACACACACATATGGAGATAAGTATATATGAGTGTGTGGGTGTGTGTGTGTGATCGTATAAGTGTTTGTACACACATACACACATATGGAGATAAGTATATATGAGTGTGTATTTATATCTATAGCACACACAGATGTATGTATATATATTCACACACACTCAACACATAAAGATTAGTACATATGCTTGAGTATATATACCCAACACATATATACACACACATACTCATATATACTAAGCTCTAACACACAAACTCACACACACACATGAGTACATGTGTGTGTGTGTCTCACACACAAACACATATATAAAGATAAGTATATATGAGTGTGTATGTATGTGTGTATGTCTATATATATATATATATATATATATATATATATATATA
>JACERR010000067.1:135000-140000 GCA_016760335.1 Gastrodia elata
ACAAACATCTATGGATATAGACACACACTCATGTATACCCAACACATACAAACACATATGTGTGATACACTCATATATACTAATCTTTGTGTGTGTGTATATATATATAAATATATAAATATATATAAATATATACAAATATATATATATATATATATATATATATATATATTTGTGTGTTTATGATAACACATACATGTGTGTCTATATATTTATATACAGTTGAGTATGTATACCTACACTCACTCATATGTGTGTGCCTATATATATGAGTCACACACACATAAGGAGATAAGTATATATGAGTGTGTTCTCTATGTGTGTACTCAGCACACACACACACTCATATATACTAATCTCTATGTGTATGTGTGTGTGTGTTGGGTATACATACATATATGAGTATGAGTATGTATGTGTATACACAGCATATAAGGATTAGTGTATATACAATAAACATATAGCACAACCGTATATCCATATACACTTATATATGATTGTGAGTATATATATACATTTATGTGTGTATATATATGGGCAATGAATGTGCTATATACTAATCTTTATGTGTGTGTGTGTCTATATATTTATATACAGTTGTGAGTATGTATACCCACACACATATATGTGTTATATAGGCAAATACGCACATAGAGAACCCACACACATCCATATATATATATGTATATATAGTGTTATATATATTCATATATGTGTGTGTGATATATTTATAGTGTTGGGCAATACACACACACATAGAGATTAGTATACATGAGTTTATCTGTGTGTGCCTATAGTATATATTTGTGTGTATGACAACCATATATATTAATCTCTAAATTTATATATATATATAGAGCATATATACTATGTGTCTATATCTATATATTTATATAATACACACACACACACACACACATATATATATATATATATATATATATATATATATATATGAGTATATATACCTAACACATACACACACACACACTCATATATACTAATCTTATGTGTGTTGGGTATATATACTCACAACTGTATAAATCTCTATATGTGTTTGTATGTGTCTTACTTACTTATACACACAATGAGATATGTATATATGTGTGTTTGTGTGTGTGTTACTTATATAAATCCTTATGTGTATGTGTGTGTGTGTGTATAGATATATGTGTATATATGAGTGTGTGTCAAGACACACACAAATCGTATATATACTCAAGTGTGTGTATGTTTGTGTGTCACATAGACCACACATACACACACAAACATCTATGGATACAGACACACACACTCATGTATACCCAACACATATACAGACATATGTGTGTGGGTACCTATATATATGAGTGCATCACACATATATATATATGTGTGTGTGTATGATAACACATACAAGTGTGGGTCTATATATTTATATACATTTGAGTATGTATACCCACACTCATGCATATATGTCACACAAGGAGATAAGTATTAATGAGTGTGCTCTCTTTTTGTGTCCCCAGCACACACACACACTCATATATACTAATCTCTATGTGTATGTGTGTGTGTGTTGGGTATACATACATATATGAGTATGAGTATATATGTATACACAACATATAGAGATTAGTATATATACAACATACATTCAGCACAACCATATACCCACCATATACACTTATATATGATTGTGAGTATATACATATTCATTTATGTGTGTATATATATGGGCAATGTATGTGCTATATACCAATTTTTTATGTGTGTGTGTATATCTATATATTTATATATAGTTGTGAGTATGTATACCCACACACATGTATGTGTTATATAGGCAAATACACACATAAAGAACCCACACACATGTATGTGTTATATAGGCAAATACACACATAGAGAACCCACATACATCTATATATATATATATACATGTATGTATATATATAGTTATAGATAATTATATTTGTGCATGTGTGTGATATATTTATAGTGTTGGGCAACACACACACACATAGAAATTAGTATACATGAGTTTATCAGTGTGTGCCTATAGTATATATTTGTGTGTATGACAGCCATATATATTAATCTCTCTCTCTCTCGATATATAGATAGAGCATATATACCATGTGTCTATATTTATATATTTATATAACACACACATATATATGAGTATGTATACCTAACACATACACACACACAAATACATACACACACACGCATCCTAAAATATATATACCAACACACACACACTTATATATACTAATTATATGTTTGTTGGGTATATATACTCACAACTATATAAATCTCTATGTGTGTTTGTGTGTGTGTTATTTATTTAAATCCTTATGTGTATGTGTGTGTGTGCGTATATGCACATGTGTATATATGAGTGTGTGTCAAGACACACACAAATCGTATATATATTCATGTGTATATATGTGTGTGTGTCACATAGACCACACATACACACACAAACATCTATGGATATAGACACACACACTCATGTATACCCAACACACATACAGACACATATGTATAATACACTCATATACACTATTCTTTATATGTGTATGTTTGTGTGTCTGTTGTGTGTGTCTATAAATATATATATATATATATATATATATATATATATATATATATATATCTGTGCATGTATGATAACACATACATGTGTGTATCTATATATTTATATACAGTTGAGTATGTATACCCACACTCATATGTGTGTGTACATATATATAAGAGTCACACACACAAACAAGGAGATAAGTATATATGAGTGTGTTCTCTATGTTTATACCCAACACACACACACACACTCATATATACTAATCTCTATGTGTATGTGTGTGTGTATATGTTGGGTATACATATATATATATATATGAGTATGAATATGTATGTATATACCCAATGTATAGAGATTAGCATTTATATAATAGACATACAATACAATCGTATACCCATAAACACTTATATACGATTGTGAGTATATATATGCATCTATGTGTGTATATATATGGGCAACGTATATGGTTTATACCAATCTCTATGTCTGTGTGTGTCTATATATTTATATACAGTTGTGAGTATATATACCTACACACTTGTTTATGTTAAATAGGCAAATACACACATAGAGAACCCACACACATCCATATATATATATATATATATATGTATATATATATATATTTATTTAATTATTTATTTATTTATTATTTATTTATTTCTTTATCTGTGTGTGTGTGTGTGTGTGATATATTTATAGTGTTAGGTAACACACACACACATAGAGAGATTAGTATACAAGAGTTTTTTTGTGTGTGCCTATAGTATATATTTGCTCATGTGAGAACCATATATATTAATCTCTATATATATAAATATAAAGTATGTATACTATGTGTCTAAATCTATATATTTATATAACACACATATATATAAAAGTATGTATACCTAACACATACACACACACACACATATACGCACACACACACACACACATATACAACATACTCATATATATAAACACACACACACACGTATGTAGAATTAGTATATATGAGTGTATGTGCGTGTGTTGAGTTTACATACTCACAACCATATATAAATATATATGTACACACACACATATCTATACTAAACACACACACACACACAAACACAAATGCATAGAAATTAGTATATATAGGGTATATATACTCACAATCATATATATTTATCATACATACTTATCTCTATGTGTGTGTATGTGTGTCATCACACACACACACACATAAACATACACATTCATTTATACTAATCTATAAATGTGCATGTTTGTTTGTATGTGTGTGTGTGAGTATATATATATAACATACACCCATATAAATTATGTACACCCAACACATACACACACACACATATGTTGGCTATGTGTGTGTCTTATATATATACGGTTGTCAGTATATATACCCAATACACACACACACACACACATGGAGATAAGTATATATGAGTGTGTGTGTGTGTGCGTGTGCAAGGTATATATGAGTGAGACACACAAACACACATACATAAAGATTTGTATATATGAGAGATTAGTATATGTATTGTGTATATGTTTACTAATCTCAATGTGTGTGTGTGTGTGTTTTATATATTTCATAGACACATATTGGGCAACACGCACACACTCAAATAATGTGACCCACTCACACACACATATATACTTATTTCTATAGAGATGACTAAGTATAATACTCACAATATATATATGAGTGTGTTGTGAGTATCTATACCTAATGTGTGTTTGTGCATGTGTGTCTGTGTGTGCGTATTTGCGTTTGTGTGTGTGTGTGTCGCACACACACACTCTATATATTTATATACATACACACACACACACATAAACACACACATATAGAGATTAGTATATATGAGTGTGTGTGTTATATATATACACCCAACACACTCACACACTCTATACACACACATAAAGATATGTATATATATATATATATATATATATATATATATATACGCATGCACACACATACTCATATGTATAATCTATATGTGTGTGTGCATACTCACAACCGTATACACACTCGTATATATATATATATATATATGTGTGTGTGTGTGTGTGTGTGTGTGTGTGGAGATTAATATATATGAGTGTGTGTGTATGTGCCTATATACATACTCATTTTGATTATATATATGAGTGTGTGTGTGTGTGTGTGTCTATAAATATAACACATTCATTTGTGTGTGCGCGTGTGTTATGTATATACACACCCATACACACATACAAACATCTACACATATAGATGGGTATATATACTCACAACCGTATATAAATATATACCTAACACAAACAAACACACAAATATATACACACACACACACAGAGATATGTATATATGAGTGCACATATATATATTAATCTGTATGTGTGTGTGTTTGTGTGTGCGTGCGTTGAGTATACACACACACACACACACACACACACACACACA
>JACERR010000067.1:142500-144500 GCA_016760335.1 Gastrodia elata
GTCAACACACACACACACACACACAAATATATTTATCTCTATGTGTGCGTATATGTGTTAGGCATACAAGCACACACTTACATATTATCACACACATACGGTTGCACACACATATACAAATAGTATATAACATGTGTGTGTGAGTATATATAGACACATGCATGTGTGTGCATATTATATATAGACACATGTATGTGTGTTCATATTATATAAATATACAGACACACACACATACACACACAAACACACATAGAGATTAGTTTATATATAAAGAGAGAGACATGCGCGCACACACGCACTCATATGTACAATCTCTTATGAGTGTGTGCGTACTCACAACTATTGACACGCTCATATAAATGTATATATATATGTATATATATATATATATATATATATATATATATGTATATGTGTGTGTGTGTGTGTGTGCGTGTGTGTCTATACATACTCATTTTGATTGAATATATGAGCGTGTGTCTGTGTGTTTCTATATACATAACACACACTCAATTCTGCTTGTGCGTGTGTTATGTATATACACACTCGCAGACACACACAAAGAAATACACATATAGATGGGTATAAATACTCACAACCATATAATATATATACACATGCTAAGTATGTATACCCACACACAGATATATACACACATACATACACACATACAAAGATTTGTATATATGAGTGTGCGTATGTATGTCTGTGTGTATGTGTGTGTTGGGTATGCATACTCACAACCGTATATAAATATATAAATACAAATGTGCAAACACACACTCATATTTTAATATAAATGCTTGTATGCATATGTGGGTGTGTGTAGAGAGATTAGTTATACGATTATGAGTTTGTATATATAAATATAGACACACACACACACACACAAACACACATATAGAGATTCATATATATATATATATATACATATAATAAACACACACTCATAAAAATTTGTACATATGAGTGTGTGTGTGTATGTGGGTGTGTATGTGTGTGTTGGGTATGCATACTCACAACCGTATATAAATACATAAACACAAATGTGCACACACACACTCATATATTTTTATATAAATGCTTGTATATATATGTTTGTGTGTGTGTAGAGATTAGTTATATGATTATGAGTATGTATATACATACGTGTGTGTGTCAACATATATAAATACACACACACACACAAACACACACACATTCACATAGAGATTAGTGTATATGTGTGTGTGTATGTGTTGGGTATACATACTCACAGCTATATTAAAATATATAGACACACACACATGTATGTGTATATATAACACATAGTGTGTATACATACACACACACATATATAACACACACACACACATGGAGATATATATAACACATATGTGTGTGTTATGTGTGTGTACACACATGGAGATATATATAACACATATGTGTGTGTTATGTGTGTGTGTCTATATATTTATATGTGATTGTGAGTATGTATATGTGTGCGTGTGTTGGGTATATATGTATATACTCACAACCATATATAAATATATAGACACATATGTAATGGACACATATGTGTTATATATTTCTCTACATCTATGTGTATATTATATATATGTGTGGGTATGTATACCCTCCACACACACACAAATTTGCAAGTGTATGTGTGTGTTTGTATATTTATATACATCTATACATATAGACACACACACACACAAATCTGCAAGTGTATGTGTGTGTCTGTATATTTATATACATCTATACATATAGATACACACACGCACACACATGAAGAATAGTATATACAAGAGTGTGTGTGTGTGTCGATGTATATAAATATACAGACCCACACACACACATACAGATTTGTGTGTGTGTGTGTGTGTGTCTACATATATACTAATCTCTATGTGTGTATACAACACATATGTGTGTGTCTTTATTATTTATATATAACACATACATGTGTGTGTGTCTATATATATATATATATATATATATATATATATATATATATA
>JACERR010000068.1:0-12500 GCA_016760335.1 Gastrodia elata
CACACATGAGTATGTGTACTCAACTGTATATGAGTGTGTATATTCAACATACATTCACACACACTCACACACTCATATATATATATATGCAGTTGTAAGATTGTAAGATACTCATGTGTGTGTGTGTATTTGTGTGTGTGTGTATTTGTGTGTGTGTGTGTGTTATGTATACATACCAATACACACACACATATATGGACACACAGACACACACACACACACACACAGATAGAGGTAAGTATATATGAGTGTGTGAGTATAATGCATACTAAATTCTATATGTGTGTGTATTTGTGTGTGCCTATGTGTGTGTGTGTTGGGTATACATACTCACAATCATATATAATATAGACATACTCATAATCATATATGTATATACACACACAAAACACACTCAACACACATACTCATATATATTCGGTATACATATATATATGCGTATATAAGACCCTATATACTAATTGAGTGTGTGTCTGTATAATACACATACATATATATGAGTATGTATACCTAATGTATATGAGTTTGTGTTAAGTGTATATGTTGAGTGTGTTTTGTGTGTGTGCGTGCATTAGTATATATGATTGTGTGTCTGTGTGAGAGTGTGTGTTTGTGTGTGTGCATGTATGTGGGTGTGTCACACACACACCATATAAATATATATACTAATCACCACACATATAGATTAGTATATATGTGTTATGTGTGTGTGTGCATGTGTATATATATATACCCAACACCCACATACAAACACACACATAGAGATTAGTATATATATGTGTTACACACTCGTATATATAGGAATCTTTATGTGTGCATGTGTGTGTGTTGAGTATACATACACACACACATGGTGTTTGTTTGTGTGTGCGTGTGTTCATGCGTGTGTTGGGTATATATGAGATTATGTATACCTAACACACACACACACACACACACATAAATGAATATAGACACATACACCCACACTCATATATACTAATCTCTATATACGTGTGTATGTGTATGCATGTATGTAGAGACACATGTGTGTGTGTGTGTTAGGTATACATACTCTCACACACACCAATATTTATGTGTCAGTGTGTCCATGTCATACACCCAGACTCATATATACTAATCTCTATATATATGTGTGTGTGTATGCATGTATGTAGAGACACATGTGTGTGTGTGTGATAGATATACATACTCTCACACATACCAATATTTATGTGTGAGTATGTCCATGTGTGTGTATTTGTGTGTGTGTGTATTTGTGTGTGTGTCTCTCGTCTATATATGAGTGTATGTGTGTGTGTGTTGGAGTATATATATATATATATGTGTGTGTGTGTGTGTGTGTGTGTGTGTGAGTGAGATATATATTCTATAAATATATAAGACATGTGTCTCTATATTTATAGGCACACACTCATATATGTATTATATATTTGTGTGTATATACCCTTTGTGTGCGCGCGTGCGGGCGTGTGTGTGGGGTCAATGAGCGCAATGGTGAAGTCCGTTTTTCAATTAGAGGTCAAATTAGATAGGTCAATTCCAGGGTTTTTGGATTTTTTAGAAATTAGGATTCGATCCATTTGACTCATTATTTGGACTAGGCCTTAGAGATTGACTCCTATTGACCTAATTAGCACTTAGGATAAAAATTAAGATTGAGATTAATCTTAATTGATAGAAGTAACAACTTGGGTTGTTACATCTTGCCTCTTGAACATTAAGGCTATCCTTTGTAAAATCTTTTGGGGAGTAGCAGAGGGTAGGAGTCTACATTATATGAGGTGACAGGAGGTATATTGACCGCTTGGTCTAGGGGACTCAGGATTATAAATTTGAGACTATGGAGGACAGTCATAGTTGCTCGTCACACTTTCAACTATGTCAGTAGAGAGGATATCCTCTGGGTGAGACCATCGAGTTTCGCTATCGTCGTCGGGGTGAGAACTTTGCAGTTCAACGAGATGACTCTGCAGTCTAGAGGTTACTGGGATTCGGCTGACCAATTGTCCAGCGTCACACTCTACTTGCGGAGGGGAGTCCGTAGTGGCAGGTTGATGACTTCACTGAGAGCCAGGCCAGTCAGAAGAGGGAGATCGGCCGTGGAAGTTTGCAGCTATGTGGGAGATGGCCCTAGGCCTCAGGGAGGTTTGTTTTCTATGGAGGTTGCTTAGTGATGCTATCCCAGCATATTGTTGGTTGTTTAGGAGATGACTCACTCAATCTATAGCTTGTGCCTGGGGTTACGATACTGAGGAGGACAGAGAGCACTTTGTGGTACACTGCAATTATACGATGGCCATTTTGGAGACTTGTGCGTTGGGGCTTGCTTTTGGCCTCTTGGGGCCAGTTCACTGCCCTGCTCTCGCTTGCCACTGCATCTCATCACCATCACTTTAGCTATCAGATTGTGGCCTACTCCCGTCACCAAGCTTGGAGGAGCAGGACTGCACTGTAGTGCCTTGCCCCGTCGTAGCTCGCAACAGAATTAAGTACAATCATATCAGTGGCGAAGCAGTGCGCCACTCGGGGAGAAATATTCCGTCTCCCCGAAATAGCTGAAAACACCAAACCCACCTGAAGGACTATTGACTCAACCTCAAGAAGGGTTGAGAGCTAATACTTAAGATAATAGTAGTATCCTTATCCTAATTATTAGATAAATACATACATTGGATTTAGAATACAATAAGAATCCAATATATATATATATAATATATCAGCATTTCTAGTATACTGATCACATCATAAAACTAAGTATAAATAATATAAAAATAGAATGCGAAAGCTTAAACCAAACATCCAGAAACATTCATCACAGAGCTATAAGAAAATATTCGTCTCAGAAAAGAAATAGAAAATACATTCAGAGTTATTACAAATATTTTACTGAAATACTGAAATAAAACTAAGTACTAAACTGAAGATACTAAGTAGAAAGTGAAACTGAAGAAGAGTTCACTAGTGCTCCATAGGCTCCTCCTGAATCTCCTGCGTATCCTCCTGACCTGGCTCAATATACTGCTCAGGATCTAGTGAATTGTCGGATCCCAAAAGTACCCCATATTAGACAATAAGTCTAACACATCGAAACTAATCTAACAGTTCTAGTTATTCATTTAACATTTACATAATACAAGTAAATCTGCATAAAAATTGTAAAGGTAACTGAAAATACAAAATTGTCTAAAACTGTACAAAACTGAAGCAATGTAAAGTAAAACTGAACTGTAACTGAATACTAAAAATAAATCAAAATAGTATTGAATCTGAAATTGAGTAATCATATGTACAACTATGTTGTATGTCACTGAAACTGTGCACCTGAATATGCCACAACACTGTATACTACTGATATACAACCAAAATATCACTGAACTGCTATGAGTAGTACAGTCCAGTGTATACATACATCCAGTTGGGAATACTGCTTACTGATGATGCCGATGCATCTTGAAATTTCCCAGTCAATATATGCAACATTCCGTAACTCTTAAATCATCACTGATACTTATACATTATTCTGATACTCACACATCATGCTTATGCTCATGTTCATGTTTCTGAACTACATGAGATAAATCCAAAAAATACTTTAAAATGTGATAATGAATCCAAAGTCTCCATTGTGCAGAATCCTGCTAAAAGGATTCTGACTCATAAATTCTAATCTCGATAATTGGTTAAAGTTGAGAGTTTACTTAAAAATCATTAGCTGGGGAGATTGTATACGCATATTCAGAATGTTTGTAAGAAAGATAGATTTAATCCTTAGCTTATTTAAACTGTACTTATCGAAGTGCACTACGATAGGAGGCAAACCCGGTCACAGTTTACATCTCAAGCTGAGCTGTTAAATGCCCTAATTACAAGCATATGTAGTGGTCTATGCAAGGTGACTTAAGATACTTAGTTTGCTTAAACTGCACTTATCGAAGTGCACTACGATAGGAGGCAGAACCCGATCGCAGTTTATATCTCAAACTAAGGATCTTGTTCACTAATTGTAACACTCTTAGTCTTGGAGGATTTACTCTAATAGGACTGTATTCATCTAATCCCTCAGGATAGCACCTGCTCATAAGTCCACATTAGAGTGAATCAACCAATACTGAATATTATTGAATTAATCCAATAATATGGGTATACCTTACTATACCCAGCCAATAATCTGAGTTCAGTAGATTTTATTTAATCAATAAGGATTTATCAAATCTATTAATCCTTACTCTAAATAGGTGTATCCTACACAAGGCTCCAAGGATGTGATCAAAGGATCACTCAACATAGGTTGCTATCACAAGGAATGAGCCACATTCTAAGTACTTTAGGTGATTCCTACCACAAGGTATCAAATTTAACTTCTAAAGTTATGAAGGATATATATAAGTATATAGTCACACACAGACACATACACACACATACATAGAGAGATAAGTATATATATATGTGTGTGCCTATATATATATATATATACTCATAATAGTATATATGTTTATCTATATATTTATATATAGTTATGAGTATGTTTATATGAGTCTGAGTATGTCTATGTGTGCCTATATATATATATATATATATATATATATATATATATATATATATATATATATATATATGTGTGTGTGTGTGTGTGTGTGTGTTTATATGTGCCTATATATATAGCACACTACATACATGCATACAGATACACACTCATATATACTTATCTCCATGTGTCTGTATATATATATATATATATATATATATGAAGATAAGTATAAGTATATATATATATATATATATATAGACACAGACACACGCACACACACACACACAAACACACATACGTATGTGTTATATTTATACATGCGCATACATAATGATAAGTATATATATACCCAACACACACATACACACACTCATATATTCTATACATAGTCATAACCACATAAATATATGAGTGTGGGTGTGTGCGTGTGTTGGGTATACATACTCACAACCATATATAAATATATATACACATATTTATATACGATTGTGTGTATGTATACATAACTGTATGTGTTTATATATAAATATGTGTCTATATATACACATAATTGTATATATACACATACTCACAATCTATATATATATATATATATATATATATAAGCATACAACTATATATAAATACATATGTGTACACACGCGCACACATTTATAAATATATATATATATATAGACACACGTGTGTGTGTCTATATATTTATATACAATTGTGAGTCTATATATATACGGTTGTGTCTATATAGATACATATTTATGTTTATAAGTGCATACGGTTGGGTATACATACTCACAATCATATATAATTATTTTTTCTATATATACATACTCATAATAGTATATTTGTGTGTGTCTATATATATATATATATATATATATATATATATATATATATATATACATATTAACACAAACACACACATAGAGTTTAGTATTTATTAGTGTGTGTGTGTGTGTGTGTGTGCAATTGGTATACACACTCACAACCATATATCTATACATATATAGACACACATACACACACACACACACAAACATACATAAACACACACACACATAGAGATTAGTTTATATGAATGTGTGTGTGTATATATACAAATATACGGTTATGAGTATGTACACTCATTGCACGCACACACACTCATATATACTTATCTATGTGTGAATCTATGTATGTGCCTATATAGACACACACACACATAAATAAAAATAACTATATATGAGTGTGTGCTGATATATTTGTATATAGTTGGGTATACATACTCACAGTCATATATAAATATATATATATATATAAGTGTGTGTGTGTGCATGTATATATATGTTTGAGTATGTATACCCAACACACAGACACACGTGTGTGTGCTGGGTATACATACTCTCAATTGTATATAAATACATGACACACATGTTTACCCACACATATATTGAGATTGTGAGACAGACAATCACACACACATATGGACATAAGTATATATCAGTGTGTGTATATATAAATATATGAACACGCACACGTATGCGTTCTCTACTTAAATATATATATTTGTGTGTGTGTGTGTGTGTATATATACTCACAACCAAACAGTTGTGAGTGCATATATATCAGAGTGTGTGTATGTGTTATATTTGTGTGATTGTGTGTGTTTGTGTGATGGGTATACATACTTACAACTGTATATAAATATATGAGATTAGCGTGTGTGTGTATGTGTGTGCCTACACACACACATGGTGATTACACTCATATATATATATATATATATATATATATATATATATATATGTTTCTATACACACACACAAGCATATATATTTAGACTAAAACACACACATGTATACTCACACGCACGCACACACACACACACACAAACGCACACTCATATATATTATTTATTTGTCTGTGTGTCTATATATATTATACGGTTGTGAGCATATATACCCAGCATACACATACATACATACACTTACATACACACATACACTATACAACTCTATGATTGTGAGTGTGTGTGTGTGTATACCTATATATATACTCACAACCATATATAAATATATAGACACACATATCGTATATATATACACACACACACACACACAGATATATATATATATATATATATATATATATATATATATATATATATATATATATATATATATATATATATATATATATATATATATATATATATATATATATATATGAGTGTATGTGCTATATTTCTATTGTTGTATGTATGTGTGTGTTAGTATACATACTCACAACCATATATACATAGAGACACACACACACACACACTATCATATGAATGATATATATTTATATATATATATATATATAGTGTGTGTGTGTGTGTGTGTGTGTGTTTGTGTGCTTATATATTTTTTCACACATACACACACACACACACTCATATTTACTAATCCTTATATATGTGTATTTGTGTGTGTGTGTGTGTGTGTCTATATATATATATACTAATCTTTATGTATGTGTGTGTGTAGTGGGTATACATACTCACGACTGTATATAAATATATAGACATATACACACACACAAACACATACACATAGAACTTAGTATATATGAGTGTGTATGTCTACCCAACACAAGCACACACACACACATGCATAGAGTTGTGTGTGCGTGTGTCTATGTGTGTGTATATATGTATGTGTGTGTATTAGGTATACAAACTCACAACCATATAATATATATAGATACACAAACACAAACAATATATATGAGTGTGTGTGTTATGTGTGTGTGTGTCTATATATTATATACTATTCTCTTTGTATATATATATATATTTATTTATATGAGTGTAATCTCCATGTGTGTGTGTGTAGGCAAACACCTACTAATCTCATATATTTATATACGGCTATGAATACGTATACCCAACACATACACACATACACATACAGATAAGTATATATGAGTGTGTTGTATATGTGTTGAGTGTGTGTGTGTGTTTGTGTGTGTTAATGTGTTTATATATGGTTGTGAATATGTATACCAAACACACACACACAACTCATATATATATATTAGCATATTTATACGACTGACACACGCACACAGAAATTAGTATATATAGACACATATATGTATGTATTATATACATGTATACCCACATATATTAGTATATGTGTGTGTTGGGTATACATATTCATAATCATTTATGTATATATAAACACACACACACACACCAATCTCTATGTGTGTGCAGTATATAAGTATATGTGTGTGTTTGTGTATGTGTGTGTATGTGTGTGTTTGTGTATGTGTGTGTATGTGTGTGTTGTATGTGTTCATGTGTTGGGTATACATACTCACAACCGTACTTAAATAGATAGACACACGCACGTATGTGTTATATGCATATATATATATATATATATATATATATAAGCACATACTGACACACATACACTCAATATATAAATATATAGACACACACACATATACTTATTTCTTTGTGAGTGTGCTCAAATATATAAATATATACTTATCTCTATGTATTTATATTTGTGTATATGTGTGGGTATATATACTCCACAACACACACACAAATAAAGATTAGTATATGCGAGTATTTGTGTGTGTGTGTTTGTGAGGTATACATACTTATCTCTATATGTGTGTGTCTCTACCCACATGGAGATAATCTCTATGTATGTATGTGGACACACACACTCATACACATAGAGATAAGTAAGTATAGCCCACAACACACACACACACATACTCATATATATTAATCATGTGTGTGTGTTTGTGTGTGTGTCTATATATATATATATATATTAATCTCTATGTACACATACACACACACTCATATATATTAATCTCTATGTGAGTGTGTTACTGTGCATACACATCCATATATGAGTGTGTGTTGTGTGTGTGTGTGTGTATAGAAATTAGTATACAAATATATATATAGACACGCACACACGCACATTGCATACAAACACACACATACACTCATAAACATAAATACACACACTGATATTAGTATATATGAGTGTGTATGTATTTGTGTGTGTGTGTTGTGGGGTGTACATAATTATCTCCATGAGTGTATGTGTGTGTCTGTGAGTGTTGGTTTGTGGGTATATAAATAGACACACACTCATTTTAATAAGCATATATGTGTGTATGTATATTGGGTTACTAATCTCTATGTGTGCACACACACACATAGAGATAAGTGTAAGTATATAACAAATATTTGTGTTTGTGTGTGTGTGTATAAATATATAGACAGATATACTCATACACGCATACAAACAAACACATACATAGATAGATAATAGTATATAACACATACGTGTGTGTGTTTATATATGTATATATATATATATATATATATATATATATATATATATATAGTCGATTATATATATCCATGTGTATACATAGTCGATTAGTATATATATATATATATATATATATATATATATATATATATATATATATATATATATATATATATATATGTGTGTCTAAATGTGTGTGTGTCTATATGTTTATATTTGGTTGTGAGTTTGTATACCCAACACACAAATAAGTATGTTGAATATATAACATATTGTATGTGTATATGTGTGTTGGGTATATATATATATATATATATATAAATATAAATATATATATATATATATATATATACAATTGCAGGTGTGTGTGTGTGTGTCTAACTCACAAACATAGAGATTAGTATATATGAGTATGTGTGTGTGTCATATAAAAATATATAAACATGCACACACATATAGAGGTAAGTATATATGTATAGACACACACTAATCTCTATGTGTGTATGTGTCTATATATATATATATATATATATACATACGGTTGTGAGCATGTATACTCACACACACACACACATAAAACTACATATAAAAATATTTATTTATGTGTGTGTGTATGTGTGTCTATATATTTATATAGTATCTATGTGTGTATTGTGAGTACGTATACCCAACCCAACATATACACACACATACACAAATATACACACATAGAGATTAGTATATACAAGTATATATGTGTGTGTTTGTGTTTGTGTGTGTGGGTATACATACTCATATATATATATATATATATATACTTATACATAGATTCAGCACACACACACACACACACAAACAAACTCATACGTACACACACACACACACACACACACCAATATTTGTGTGATTGCAACTATGTATACATACATATATATATATATATATATATATATATATATATATATATATATAGGTGTGTGTAGGTGTGTATGTATTGGGTATGTGTTGTTGGGTATGTGTGTGTGTGAGTGTGTTTATGTTTTGGCTTTACATACTCACAAATATTTATAAATATATAGACACATACACACATAGAGATTAATATATATAAGTGTGTGTGTATCTATATAGACACACACATATATACACACACATACATACACACATATAGATTAGTATAAGTATATATACATATATATAGGCACACAGAGACACACTCATGCACACACACACTCATATATGATAATCTCTATATATGAGTATTTGTGTATGTGTGTGTGTGTCTGTGTGTATATATTAATCTCTATATGTGCACACACATACATAGAGATAAGTATAAGTATATAAAACTAGAGATTAGTATACCCAACAAACACAAATAAGTACGTTAAATATATAACATATTGTATGTGTGTGTATGTGTGTGTATGTGTGTTGGGTATATATATATAGATATATATATATATATATATATATATATATATATATATATATATATATATATATACAATTGTAGGTGTGTGTATATGTGTGTCTAACTCACACACATAAAGATTAGTATATATGAGTATGTATGTGTGTCATATAAAAATATATAAACATGCACACACATATAGAGGTAAGTATATATGTATAGACACACACTAATCTCTATGTGTGTATGGGTCTATATATTTATATATATACATACGGTTGTGAGCATGTAGATACCCACACACACACATACATAAAACTACATATAAAAATATTTGTTTGTGTGTGTGTGTATGTGTGTCTATATATTTATATAGTATATATTTGTGTATTATGAATATGTATACCCAACTCAGCATACACACATACATACATAGATATACACACATAGAGATTAGTGTATACAACTATATATGTGTGTGTTTGTGTTTGTGTGTGTGTTGGGTATACATATACATACTCATATATATATATATATATATATATATATATATATATATATATATATATACTTATACATATATTCAGCACACACACACACACAAACAAACTCATACACACACACACACACACACACCCAACATACACACACATACACACACCAATATTTGTGTGATTGCAACTATGTATACATATATATATATATATATATATATATATATATATATATATATATATATATACATAGGAACACACACAGAGTTATATATACTTATCCTTATGTGTATGTGCATGTGTGTTTGTGTGTGCCTATATATATATATATACATATATACATATATATATATATATATATACATATATATATATATATATATATATATATATACATTGTTGCAACCACACAAATATTGGTGTGTGTAGGCGTGTATGTGTTGGGTATGTGTGTGTGAGTGTGTTTGTGTTTTGGCTTTACATACTCACAAATATTTATAAATATATAGACACACACACATATAGAGATTAATATATATGAGTGTGTGTGTATCTATATAGATACACACATACATACACACATATAGATAAGTATAAGTATATATATATATATAGGCACACATAGACACACACTCATATATGATAATCTCTATATGAGGGTGTTTGTGTATGTTTGTGTGTGTGTCTGTGTGTATACATTAATCTCTATATGTGCACACACATACATAGAGATAAGTATAAGTATATAACAAATATTTCTGTTTTTGTATATGTGTGTGTGTGTATAAATATATAGACACATATACTTGTACACTCACACAAATAAATACATACATAGAGATTAGTATATAACACACGTGTGTGTATTTATATATATGTATATATATGTATATATATATATATACATGTGTATACATCATCGATTAGTATATACATATATAAATAGACACTCAAACACATATACACACCACACTCATATATACTAATATATGTGTGTGTGCGTGGGTGTGTGTGTGTTAAGTATACATACAAACATATATAATTACATAGACATTGTGTGTGTGTGTCTATTTTTATGTGTGTGTATGTGTGCACACACACACACACAAACACACAAACACACACAAATATTAATCATAATATATAAAACACAAATCTCTGTGTGACAATGTATACCCTCAACACACACACTCATATATAATGTGTGTGTGTCTGTGTTGAGTGTGTGTGTGTGTGTGTGTGTCTATGTGTGTGTCTCATATATACAGACCACGTATATGTTATATATATCTGTGTGTGTGATATCACATACATGTGTGCGTCTATTTATTTGTATACTCACACACATATCTCTATGTGTGTGTGTTTGTGTGATTTGTGTGTGTTTGTAACACTCAATACACACACCCACACATAGAGATTCCAATATATAAATATGTGCGTCACACACATACACATGGAGATTAGTATATACTAATTTCTATGTATGCACACACACATACACATACTCATATATACTTATCTCATATTTGTGTGTTGGTACTCACACACACACATAGAGAGAATTTACGAGGGTGCGTGTGACCCATAGAGATTAGTACATACTAATCTCTATGTGTGTGTGTGCGTGTGTGACACGCACACACGCTCATATTATACTTATCTCCATATGTGCGTGTTTGTGTGTGTGTGTATAATCTCTATGGTTGTATGTATGTGTGTGTCTATATATATATATATATATATAAGCACTT
>JACERR010000068.1:22500-25000 GCA_016760335.1 Gastrodia elata
ATATATATATACATATATATATATATGCACACATATAGATATATATACATTCATATATTAAAATATAACAAACACACACACATAAAGATAAGTATATGTGAGTGTGTATATTTGTGCGTGTTGGCTATATATATATATATATATTTATTTATTTATTTATGTGTGTGTGATAGCACCCGCGTATGTGTTATATACATGTGCATGTGTATGTGTGTGTATGTGCTGGGTATACATACGCACAACCATATATACCCACACATAATCGTATGTGTTAGTATGTATACCTACATAGACACACACACATAGAGATTAATATATATGAGTGTGTGTGTATGTGTGTGAGTATACCCATATATGAAAATGACACATAGAGATAAGTATATATGAGTGTGTGTGCGTGTGCGTGTGTGTGTGTCTACATACATAAAGTTGTTGGGCATACATACTCACAATCACTTAAATACATATATTAATATATATGAGTTTGTGTGTGCACAACACAGACAGACACACACTTATACACACACACACACACACTAATATAGATATTTGTGTGAGTTTGTGTGTGTGTTGACATATATATGTTGAGTATACATATATAGACACACAATAAACAATCATATGTATACATATATAGACACACAAACATCTCTATGTGTGTGTGTGTCTATATATGTGTGTGTATCATTCTTATATGTGAGCATGTATACCCAACCCACACACATGTGTGTGTATATATGAGTGTGTGTGTGTGTGCATGTGCTAGGTATACATGCTGTGTGTGTATGTATTATATACTAATCTTTATATGTGTTGGGTATATATGTAACACACACACACTATATATATACTTGCCTATGTATATATAACACATACTCATATACATTAATATAAATGTGTGTGATAGCACAAATATATATGTGTGTGTGTTACATACTCTGTGTGACACACACACACAAATATACATACACACACACACAAATATATACTTATCGATATGTGTGTGTGTGTGTGTCACGTATGTGTTATCACACACACAAATATATAATACACACTCATATATATAGACACACACACACACATACAAATAATAGACACACACACACTCACACACACACACACACACTAAATATATATAAACACACACACACACTAAATATATAGACACACACACACACATGGAAATAAGTATATATGAGTGTGTGTGTGTGTACATATATATATATATATATATATATATATATACATACATGTGTGTGTCTATATATTTATATACTAATCTCAATGTGTGTGCGTTTGGGTGTGTTTGTGTCCATATCATATATACTTATCTCCTACACACACACACACACACACTCATATATACTTATCTCCAAGTATGTTTGTGTGTGTGTGTGGGTATATATCTACGTGTGTGTGTGTGTGTGTGTCACACACACACACACACATATATATATACCCCCCCACACACACACTCATATATACAATTAGTGTGTGTGTGCATGTCGGTATATATATACGTGTGTGTGTGTGTGACACGTACACACACACACACACACACGCATAAACACCACACACACATACACACACATATATATAGGTCTATCCCAACACTACACACATATAACCATATATATAGTACATACTTATCTCTATAATTTATATACACGTGTATGTAATTATATATATATATATCTGTGTATGTGGGTGTGTGTGTGTATGTATTTATGTGTGTGTATTTGTGTGTGCCTATATATATGTATGTGTGTTGGGTATATTATACTAATCTCTATTTGTGTTGGGTATACAAATATACTAACACACACACTCATATATACTAATACCCAACACACACACTTATATTTATCTCTATGTGCATACATACGTATCTATTTGGGTGTGTGTACTTGTGTGTTAGTATATATGAGTGTGTGTGTGGGGTAGTATATCATAACAAATATATACACACAAACACACACATATGTTTGGTATACATACTCTCTGTATATAACACATACAATATGAGTGTGTGTTGTGGGTAGTATATCTATGTACACAAATATATGAGTGCATGTGTGTGTGTGTGTGTATACCCAATATATAATTATGAGTATACACACTAATATATATATATATATATATATATATATGTGTGTGTGTGTGTGTGTGTGTGTGTGTGTGTATGGGTATTGTGTTTATGCGTGTGTGTGTATCTAGGTGCACACACAGAGAAATATAAGTATGTGTGTGTTGGGTATACATACTCACACATATGTATGTTTACTTATATATATATACTCAACACACACACACATACAGAAAATATACACACACACTCATAGATATGTGTTGGATATACACACTCACAACACACACGCACACACACACACACATACTCATTCCAACACACACTCATATATATTTATCTCTATATGTGTGTGTGAGAGTATGTATACCTAACACACTTACACACACATATAAAGATTAGTATATCAGTGTG
>JACERR010000068.1:30000-32500 GCA_016760335.1 Gastrodia elata
ATATTTATAAATGGTTGTGAGTATACATACTCACACACACTCATATACATGCACACGCACACCCTCACACACACAAACAAATGAAGATTAGTATATATACACACAGATATATATATATATATATATATATATATATATATATATATATATATATATTTACACATAGAGATTAGTATATATGAGTATGTGTGTGTGTGTGTGTGTTTATGTGTTTGTGCGTTCGGTATACATACTCACAAACACACACACGTCGTCATATATACTAATCACTATATATGTGTTTTAGTGTCTGTGTGTTGTGAGTATGTATACCCAATACATACACACACACACACACATAGAGAAAAGTATATATGACACAAATATATACACACAAACAGTCATATATACAAATCTCCATATGTGTGGTGTTTGTATTTGTGTATGTGTGTGTGTATGCATATATAAAGAGATAAGCATATATCCATATATCTATATATACACAAACACACACACACACATAGAGAAAAGTATAAGTATATATATTAGTATATATACAATATGTGTGTGTGTATTTGTGTGTATATATAAATATATATATATATATATATATATATATATATATATATGTGTGTGTGTGTGTGTGTGTATGTGTGTGTGTGTGTGTGTGTGTGGTGGGTTGTGTTTGTGTATGTGTATGTATTATAATTGTGAGTATGTATACCCAACACACACATAGTGATTTATATATAGACACTCATGCAAACAAACAAACACACCACACACATAGAAATTAGTATATATGAGTGTGTGTGTGTGTGTATGTGTTTGTGTATTGTGGTATATATATAGAGGCATACACATAGAGATTAGTATATTATGTCCATATATGTATGTGTTTGTGTGTGTGTATGACACACACAGACAACTATACATACACACACTCGTATATACTAATCTATGTGTATGTCTATATATATATGAGTGTGTATATATATGAGCGTGTGTGTGAGTGTGTTATATATATATATATATATATATATATACAAATGCACACACATTGAAATTTGTATATATGAGTGTGTGCATGTGTGTGCGTGTGAGTGTGCTTGTGAATGTGTGTGTGTGCGGGTTTATGTGTGCCTATATATAAACACACACACATAAATTCACACATATACACACACATATATAGAGATTAGTATATATGTGTATGTGTGTCTATCTATAATAGATACATTTAAACACGGACACATATATAATATGTGTGTGTGTTGGGTATACATACTCACACACACACAGACACACACACAAACAAATACATAGAGATTAGTATATATCGGTATGTTTGTGTGACCCAACATACACTCACATGCACACACATAAATACACACTCATACTCACACTCATATATACTAATCTTTATGTGTGTATGTATGTGTGTGTTTATATTTAGTTATGAGTATGTATACCCAACACACACACACAAATCCAAACACTAATATATACCTGACACACACACACACACAGACAAACACACACACTTATGCACATATTTATATATAGTTATGAGTATGAATATATAGTTGTGAATATATAGACACACACACACAAACATAGTGTGTGTGTGTGTGTGGGTTTGTGTGTGCCTATATTATAGAGATTAGTATATATACATGTATTTGACTATATATTTATATAAGGTATATATATATAGACACACATCAAAAAAAATATGCGTGTGTATAAACACACACACACATATATACTAGTCTCAATATGAGTGTGTGTCTATATACACCCATATTTTTAGTGTGTGTGTCTATATGTTTATATGCCATATATAAATATATTTATCTGTGTATGTATGTGTGGGTATATATATGAATATGTAACATATACGTGTGTGTATATGAGTGTGTGTTTATATAATTATATATAGTTATGAGTATGCACACACACACACACACACACACACACACACACATATATATATATATTAGAGTTTGTGTGTATGTGTGTCTATATACACTCATATATACTAATCTCTATGTGAGTGTTTGGTTTACATACTCAAGTGTGTGTGTATGTACTAATCTCAATGTTTGGTATTTATTGCACTCACATACATGTACATATATATCTATGAGTGTGTGAGTGTGTTTGTGTGTTTAGTATATATATATCTGTGTGTGTGTGTGTACAAACACACATAGAGATATGTGTTAGGTATACATACGTATTTCTATGTGTGTGTGTATACTCACATCTGTGTGACACACATACACACTCACATACACATACACAACCGTATATATGAGTGTGAGTATGTATACCCAGCGCACATATATGTTATAAATATATATGAATGTGTGTGTGTGTCTGAGTATGTGCGTGTGTGGTGTGTGTGTAAGTAACACACATATAGAGATTAGTATATATACTGATAGACCCAACACGAACATGTGTGTGTTTGTGTAACTCATATATACTAATCTCTATAGTCTGTGTGTGTGAGAGT
>JACERR010000068.1:42500-50000 GCA_016760335.1 Gastrodia elata
TATTTATATATAATGTGTGTATGTCTATGTGTGCCTATATACTTATCTCTATGTCAGTGCACACAAGCACACAAATACATATGTTTGTGTGCGCACACTTAGATATAAATATATAGACACACACACACACACACTCATATATGCCCACTCAAGATACACACACACACATACTAATCTCTTTAGAACTTATGTGTGTGTGTGTGTAACACAAACACACACACACATACACATACAAACACACACAAATTTATACATACTTTTGTATGTATGTGGGTGTGTGTGTGTGTGTGTGTGTGTGTGTGTGTGTGTGTGTGTGTGTGTGTGTGTGTGTGTGTGTGTGTGTGGGTGGGTGTTGTGTTTATGCGCGCGTGTGTATCTGTGTGCACACAGAGATATATATGTATGTGTGTGTTAGGTATACATACTCACACATATATATGCATACTTATATATGTATATTGAACACACATACAGACACACAAAATACACATACACACACACACACACACTCATTCTGACATACACTCATATATATTTATCTCTATATGTGGGTGTGAGAGTATGTATACCCAACACACATATACACACACACACATAAGGATTAGTATATATGAGTGTGTATATGTGTCTGTGTGTATGTGTATACCCAACACACATACACACATACACTCATATATATGGAGATTAGATTGGATGAGTGTGTCTATACACACACACTCATATATACTTTTTGATATATATGTTTGTGTGTGTATTTATATACGGTTATGAGTATGTATAACCATACACATGTATGTGTTATATAGAAAAATACACATACATAGAGAACCCACACACATCCATATATATATATATATATATATATATATATATATTTGTGTGTGTGATATATTTATAATGTTGGGTAACACACACACACACATAGATATTAATATATATGAGTGTATGTATGTGTGTACTCACACACACACATAAAGATAAGTATGTATACCCAACACACATGCATGTGAGTGTGTGGAACACACACACACCTACACACAAATACACACATATAGAGATTAGTATATACTCACATACACAAATAAAGATTAGTCTATATGTGCATGTGTTGGGCGTACGTACTGATATATAATATATACATGTGTGTGTCTATAAATTTATATTCGGTTATGACTATGTATACCCAACACACACACACAAAACACACACATAAAGATTAGTACAATTGTGAGTTACACACATATATATAAATGTGTGTGTGTGTCTATATACCATTATGAGTATGTATACATACTTAAAACCATATATATATATATATATATATACATATATGTTTGTGTGTGTGTGTGAGTATGTATACCCAACACACACACACACATACAGTTGTGAGTATGTGAACCAACACACTCACACACATACAGTTATGAGTATGTAAACCAACACACTCAAACACACACACACACCCGTATATAACACTAACACACACCACATATATTAATCTCTATGTGTGTGTTTGTGGGTGTTTTTATGCGGGTATATATGAGTGTAAATATATGAGTGTGTATATGTATGTGTGTGTGTGTGTGTGTGCATGTGTATGAGTGTGTGTGTGTGTCTATACACATCCTTATATATATGAGTATGTGTGTGCGTGTATGTGTGTGTGATAACACATTCGTGTATAAATACACACACGTATGTGTTATCACACACACATATGTGTGTTGGGTTCATATGAGTGTGTGTCTCTATATAGACATAAATGTGTGTCACATAAAGATTATATATATATATATATATATATATACATATATTTATATATTATGAGTGTGTGTCTGTGTGTGTGTGTTTGCATGTGCGTGTTAGTCTATTTATTTATATACAGTTGTGAATATGTGTTTTTGTGTCTATGTGTGGGTGTACATGCTAGCAACCGTATATAATTATATAGACACACAGATGTGTGTGTGTGTCTGTATATTTATCTATCTATAAATGTATACCCAACACACACACACACAAATACACATACACACACACACACACTCATATATACTAATCTCTATGTGTGTGCGTGTTTGTATGTGTGTGTGTGTGCAAGTGTGTATATTAAACACTCACACACACCCACACACACTCATATATACTTATCTATGTGTATCTACACACACACACATATATATATATATATATATATATATATGTGTGTGTGTGTGTGTGTGTGTGTGTGTATACACACACACACACATACTCATATATATTAATATTTATGCACGTGTGTTTGTGTATGTGTGTTGGGTATACATACTCACAACTGCATATAAATATATAAATATAAAACCACTCATATATAGGCATATAGAGATTAGAATATATAAGTGAGATATATATAAATGCCCAACACACACACACCACACACAGAAATTAGTATATTTGACTATGTGTGCAATACACACACACACATTTATATATGGTTTTGAGTGTGACTATATATTTATACCCACACATACACACATGTGTGTGTGTATCACAAACAAATATACTCACACACACTCATACATACTAATCTTCTTGTATGTGCGCGTGTGTCAACACACGCCTACACCCACACATACACACACACAGATATATATATATACACACACACACACGCGCGCGCGCACACACATATATATAACACATACGTGTGAGTGTCTATATATTTATATATAACACACTCATATATACTTATCTCTATGTGTGTATGTGTTAGGTTCATATACTCACAATCATATATAAATATATATACATGCTCATCCATGTATATTTACACACACACATGTATGTATGTCTTTATACATATGCGTGTGCATGCATGTTGAGACATATAAATATATGTGTGTGTGTGTGTGACATACACACACACACACATTAGTACATATGTGTGAGTATGTATACCCAACACACACACACACATTATTAGTACATATGTGTGAGTATGTAACCAAACATACACGCACACATACCTGTGTGTTTGTGTGTGTGTGTGTGTTATCACATATACATATATCTCTATGTGTGTGCATACGTGTACTCATATATACTAATATATAGCTACTATGTATAAATATATATATACTAATCTCTATGTATGTGTGTATATCTTGAGTATGTATACTTAACACACACACACATATATATATATATATATATATATATATATATATATATATATGATTGTGGGTATATATATACCCAATACACTTATACACTTATGACACACACATGTACACATATATATACTAGACACACAAATATGTGTCTTATCATATAATACATTTGTGTGTTTATGTGTCATTATAGATATACTATGTGTGAGTGCTGTGTATGTTAGGTATACATACTTGTACATAGTAGCTATATATTAGTATATATAAGTACACATATGCACACACATAGAGATATGTGTATATGTGATAACACACGCACGCACATAAACACACACACATATGTGTGCACACCGTATATAGTTGTATGCCCAACACTTACACACATATAGAGATTAGTATATATATGTGTGTCACAAATACACACACACATACACACACACACACATTTATACTAATCTCTATGTGTGTTTATTTATATGTTGGGTATACATACTTATCTCCACATAAGTGTGTGGATGTGTCTGTGTGTTGAGTATACCTACTCATAACTGTATAGTGTGTGTCTCCATGTGTGTGTTTGTGTGTGTGTGTGTGTTGGGTATACATACTCACAACACACACACACACACACACAAGTATACTTACCTCTACGTGTGGGTATTTGTGTGTGTGTATGTGGTTGTCACACACACACACATGTGAGTATGTATACTGTGTGTGTGTATGTGGTTGTGTTGGGTATATATACTCACAACACACACATACACACACTCTAAATATATACTAATCTTTATGTGTGTGTTATACACACACAAACATACTATATATATAGACATACACATACACACACACATAGAGATTAGTATATATGTGTGTCACATATGTTGTGGGTATATACATGTTGTGGGTATACTAATCTCTATGTGTGTGTGTGTATATATACTCATATATAGAGATTATATATAAATATATAGAGATTAATATATATATATATATATGAGTGTGTGTGTGTGTCTGTGTTGGGTATATATACTCACACACATAGTACAACACACACACACACTCGTATATACTACTCACAACCATATTTAAATATATATTAATCTCAATATGTCTGTGTGTGTGTGTGTGTGTTTGTGTATACATACTCATAACCATATATAAATATATAGACACACATTCATATAAGATAATATATATTTATATATGGTTGTGAGTATGTATACCTAACACACACACACACATACTCATATATACTAATCTCTGTGTATGTGTATGCGTGTGTATATAAATATATCGACACACACATCCATATATATATATATATACATACTCATGTATATATTATATATCTGTGTGTGTGTGTGTGTCTATAAAAATATATGATTCAGAATATAAATTTATAGACACACACACATACTCACACACATACACACACACACACTCACACACACACACATGAGTATGTATACTTAACACACTTTCACACACACTCAACACACTTGCACACACAGACACACACACACACAAGTAGAGATAAATATATATGAGTGTGTAAGTATAATGCATACTGAACTCTATGTGCGTGTGTGTTTGTATGTGCCAATGTGTGTGTGTGTTAAGTATACATACTCACAATCATATATAATATAGATATACTCATAATCATATATGTATTCACACACAAAACACATTCAACACACATACTCATATATAATGGGTATACATATATCTGTATGTGTGTATAAGAGCCTATACCTTAATTGAGTGTATGTCTGTGTAACACATATACATATATATAAGTATGTATACCGAATGTATATGAGTGTGTGTGTTGAGTGTATGTGTTGAGTGTGTTTTGTGTGTGTGTGTGTGTTGAGTGTATGTGTTGAGTGTGTTTTGTGTGTGTGTGTGTTACTAGTATATATGATTGTGTGTGTGTATGTGAGTGTATGTTTATGTGTGTGTGCGTGTATGTGGGTGTGTCACACACACACCATATAAATATATATATACTAATCACCACACATAGAGATTAGTATATATGTGTATGGGTGTGTGTGTATATATATATATATACACATGCATATATTTATATATTTATACCCAACACACACACACAAATACACACATAGAGATTAGTATATATATGTGTCACACACTCGCATATATAGGAATCTTTATGTGTGTATGTGTGTGTGTTGGGAATACATACTCATATACATGGTGTTTGTTTGTGTGTATGTGTATGTGTGTTTATGTGTGTGTTGGGTATATAATGTATATATCTCCATGTTGAGACACACCACACACACACATATGTTCACAAATACACACATACACAAATGAATACAGACACACACACCCACACTCATATATATTAATCTCTATATGTGTGTGTATATGCATGTATGTAGAGACACATGTGTGTTTGTGTGTTAGGTATATATACTCTCACACACACCAATATTTGTGTTTCTGTATGTGTCCATGTGTGTGTGTATTTGTGTGTGTATGTCTCTTGTCTATATTGTGTATGTGTATCGGAGTATATATATATATATATATATATATATATATATATATATATATATATACATATATGTGTGTGCGTGTGTGTGTGTGTGTGTGTGTGTGTGTGTGTGTGATTGTGATATATATTCTATAAATATATAAGACATGTGTCTCTATATTTATAGGCACACACTTATATATCTGTTATATATTTGTGTGTATATACCTTTTGTTCGCGCACGTGTGTGTGTATGTGTGTGTGTGTGAGTTTGGTATATATATAAAATATATAAACATGTGTGTTTATATGTGTTGGGTATATATAAAAATACATATATACTCAGAATCATATATATATATATATATATATATATATATATATATATATATATATATATATATATATATATATATATATATGCACACACACACACACATAGAAATACTCAAATGTTGGGTATACACACAATCATATATGTATACCAATCTACATATATATATCTGGATGTCTGTGTGAGTTGGGTATATATATAAATATATAGACGCACACACATATATCATATGGTTATTACACACTCATACAAAGATTAGTATATATGAGTGTGTGTGTGTGTATGTGTATGTGTTTTTATATATATATATGTATACCCAATACACACACACACACACATACACACACACCCACAACACATATATATACATACACATACACATGCACTCGTTTATATAAATGTAAATGAGTATTGTGTTGTGTATATAAAAATGTATGTATATATATATATATGTATACATATATAAATGATTAGAACATATGAGTGTGTGTGCATCTACACAGATGCATACAAATAATATATAGATTAGTATATTGTCTATATAGAGCTTAGTATATATGAGTGTCTGTGTATGTGTGTGTCTATTTATGTATATGCACACACACACATAGAGAGATAAGTATATATGAGTGTGTGTGCCTATGAGATTAGTATATATGAGTGCGTATGTGTGACATACTCACAACCATATATATATATATGAGTGTGTGTGTGCATACACACACACATACACACATATAAATATATATACACATTCATGTATGTGAATATATAACACATACGTGGATGTATATATATAGTCGCACACACACACACACACATAAACACACACACAGAGAGAACACACAAACACACAAACACTCATATATATTAATATCTATGAGTATACCCAACACAGACATACACACACTCACACACACAGATATATATATATATATATCCGTGTGTGTGTGTGTGTATGTGTATATATACACACACACATGTACACAAATACTCATATGTTGGAATTACGCACAACTGTATATATATACTAATTTATATATATATATATATATATATATATATATATATATTAATATATATATATATATATTAGTATATGGTTTATATAGAGATTAGTATATATGTGTGTGTGTATGCGTCTATATATTTGTATAACACACACACACACTGACACTCATTATATACTAATCTCTATATAAACCATATACTAATCTATATATTATATATATGTATGTATGTAAAGACACGCACACTCATATATGAGTGTGTTTATGTGTATCAATGTATGTGAGTATATATCTATATATGTATACATATATATGGATGTATACCCATGAGTATATATGAGTGTGCGTATGTATCTATTCATATATATATACTATTGTGCGTGTGTATATATATATATATATATATATATATATATACTGTTGTGCGTGTGTATATATATATATGTATATATATAGGCACACACAGATTATTTGTGTGTGTGTGTGTGCATGTAT
>JACERR010000068.1:57500-62500 GCA_016760335.1 Gastrodia elata
TTTGTATATGCATACTCACAATCGTTTCTCTGTATATCTATATATGACTATATATATACTAATCTTTATGTATGTGTGTGTTGGGCAGACATACAATTGTATATAAAAATATGCTTATACTTATCTCTATGTGTTTGTGTGTGTCTCTACATATATGCATACAGATACACACACACACCATATATTATATATAGGCACACACACACACACAGAAACACGCGCACATGTGTGTATGTGTGTGTTTATATATATACTCATAACCATAAATATGAATGTGTGTGTGTGTGTATGTGTGTCTACATGTGCCTATGTGTGTCACTCATAGATATTAGTATATATGAGTGTGTGTGGTATGTGTTTGGTATATATACTCACAATCGTATAAAAATATATGGACGCACACACACATATAGATATTGATCTCTATGTGTGTGTGTGTGTGTGTGTGTGTTTATATATTTATTTACGGTTGTGAGTATGTATACTCAACACACACACACACACCCATCTGTACACACACTCATATATAATAATCTCTATATTTATGTGTTTGTGTGTGTCTATATTTATATACGGTTATGAGTATATAGACCCAATGCATAGACACACACACACACACTCACACACACATATATTCTAATTTCTATGTGTGTGTCTATATATTTACATATATCTGTATATATAACTATATACAATTTGTGTCTTTATAAACACATGATATATATACTCACACATGCACACACTGTATATAAATAGATTGGTATATATGAGTGTGTGTGCTTATATATAGACACACATCTATATGTCACTCACACACACACACACACACTCATATAGATTAGTAAAAATATGTATATAACACATATGTCTTTGTATGTGTATATCTATATAAGCATATATATATATATATATATATATATATATATATATATAAGAGACACACACAAACACATAGAGATAAGTATAAGCAAATATATATATTTGTATGTCTATATATAGACATACACAAACACACACTCATACATACTCATATATACCCAAACACATATATATGTTAATGTGTGTGTGTGCATTGTGTGAGTGTGTGCACACACTCACACCCACACAGACACACACACATAGACCCACAAACGCACATACACACTAGCACACACATACCAAACTCTTTATATGTTTATTAATTTGTATACACATACACACACATAAGTACATGTACATAGAGATTAGTGTATAACAGTGTGTGTGTGTGTGTGTATGTATGAGTATGTATTCCCAACACACACATACACAAGTATATATATATATATATGTATACTAATCTCTATGTGTGTGTATACCCAATACACACACACACCTAATTGTCTGCATGTATGTGTGTGTATGCCCAATACACACACACACACCTAATTGTCTGCATGTATGTATATATATATATATATATAGGCACATACTCACAATTGTGTGTGAGTGTGAGTATGTCTACGTACAAGTATGTAAGTAGACACACACACACTCATATTTACTAATCTCTATGTGTGTGTATGTATTACACACACACACTCATATATATAAATCTCTATATATGTGTGTTTGTGTATGTGTTATATGAACACATAGAGATTAGTATATATGAGTGTGTGTGCGTGTGTATGTGTATGTGTGTGTGGCACACAGACAAACATACACACATAGTGATATATATATATATATATATATACTAATCTACACATAGGAGATAAGACACACACACACAAACACATATATAGAGATTAGTATATATGTGTTGAGTATGTATACCAATACACATACAAACATAAACACATAGAGATCTCTATATACTCATGTGTTAGGTATACATACTTAATACAATACATAGGGTTATGAGTATACATACTAATCTCTATGTGTGTGTCTATGTGTGTGTGTGGGTATACATGCTGACACACTCATATATACTTATCTATATAAGTGTGTGTGTGTATGTGTGTGATGTTTATATACATATTTTTATGTATATTTGTTTGTGTGTGTAAATTAATACTAATAATTATAGATATATATACACATCCAACCACACACACATGCATATATACTAATCCATATGTATGTGTGTACACACACACACACACTCATATATATTAATTTTTATGTGTGTATGATGTATATATTATATATGGTATACAACCGTATATATAAATATATATGAGTGTGCGTGTATTTATCTATATATTTATATACAGTTGTGAGTCTATACATGAATATATACACACGCAGAACACACACACACACACACACTCATGTATACTTATCTCTATGTTTCTGTATTTATCTACATATGTGTGTGTGCATGTATGTGTTAGGTATGTTTGTGCATGAGTATTTGTGTGTGTGTGCCTATATATACCAATCTATATGTGTCTGTGTGTGTGTGTGTGGGTTTGTGTGTGGGTGTGGGTATACATATGACACTGTATATAAATGTATATAGTTACAGGCATATATGTGTGTGTGTGTATCACTATGTCTTTATGTGTGTTCACAACCATATATATATATATATATATATATATATATATATATAGACACACACACACACACACACACAAACACACATGCACACACACATAGAGATAAGTATATGTGTATGTGTGTGTCTGTATATGCATACTCACAACCTATCTCTATATATCTCTATATGAGTATATATATACTAATCTCTATGAATGTGTGTGTTCGGCAACATACAACCATATATAAATATATGCTTATTGTTATCTCTATGTGTTTGTGTGGGTCTCTACATATATGCATACAGATACACACACACCATATATATATATATATAGGCTCACACACACACACAAACACACACACATATGTGTGCGTGTGTTTATATATATACTCACAACCGTAAATATGCGTGTGTGTGTGTGTGTCTACATGTGCCTATGTGTCACTCATAGATATTAGTATATATGAGTGTGTGGGTATATATACTCACAATCGTATAAAAATATATGAACACACAAATATAGATATTGGTCTCTATGTGTGTGTGTGTGTGTGTGTGTATGTGTGTGTTTATATATTTATTTACGGTTGTGAGTATGTATACTCAACACACACACACACACACACACTCATCTGTACACACAGTCATATATAATAATCTCTATATTTATGTGTTTTTGTATGTCTATATTTATATACGATTATGAGTATATATACCCAATGCATAGACACACACACACATATATTCTAATTTCTATGTGTGTATCTATATATTTATATATATCTGTGTATATAAATATATACGATTTGTGTCTTTATAAACACATGATATACATACTCACACATGCACACACTGTATATAAATAGATTGGTAATATGAGTGTGTGTGCTTATATATAGACACATCTATATGTCACTCACACACACACACACTCATATAGATTAGTAAAAAATGTGTACATAATGCATATGTATGTGTATGCATATATATATAAGCATATACATATATATATATATATATATATATATATATATTTGTATGTCTATATATAGGCACACACATACACACTCGTACATGCTCATATATACCCAAACACATATATATGTCAGTGTGTGTGTATGCACACACTCACACCCACACAGACACACACACACAGACCCACAAACACACATACAAACTAGCACACATACCCAACTCTTTATATATTTATTAATTTGTATACACATACACACACATAAATACACGTACATATAGATTAGTGTATAATAGTGTGTGTGTGTGTGTGAGTATGTATTCCCAACACACACACACACACACTAGTATATATATATGTGTATACTAATCTCTATGTGTGTGTATACCCAATACACACACACGCCTAATTGTCTGCATGTATGTGTGTGTGTGTGTGTTTATATATATATATATATATATATAGGCACATACTCACAATTGTGTGTGAGTGTGAGTATGTCTACATACAAGTATGTAAGTAGACACACACACACACTCATATATACTAATCTACTTATCTCCATGTGTGTGTATGTGTGTGTTTATGTATGCCCACACACACATAGATAGACACCCACACACACACACTCACACATATATATTAATCTCTATGTGTGTGTGTGTATATCACACACACACACACTCATATATAGAAATCTCTATATGTGTGTGTTTGTGTATGTGTTATTTAAACACATAGAGATTAGTATATATGAGTGTGTGTGTGTGTGTGTGTGGCGCATAAACAAACATACACACATAGTGATATATATATATATATATATATATATATATATATATATACTAATCTACACATATAGAGATTAGTATATATGTGTTAAGTATGTATACCCAACACACATACAAACACACACACATAGAGATCCTTATATACTTATGTGTTAGGTATACATACTCAATACAGTACATAGGGTTGTGAGTATACATACTAATATTTATGTGTGTGTGTGTCTATATGTGTGTATGGGTATACATGCTAACACACTCATATATACTTATCTCTATGAGTGTGTGTATGTGTGTGGTGTTTATACACATATTTTAATGTGTGTTTGTTTCTGTGTATATATAAATACTAATAATCATAAATATATATACACATCCAACTACACACACACACACACATACTCATATATACTAATCTATATGTGTGTGTGACGTATGTGTTATATACATGTATATATATATATGCACAAACACACACACCCACACCGTATATAATATTATAGACACAAGCATACACACTCACACTCACATGTTTGGGTACAACATACACACACACACACATATACACTCATATATACACACATGCACATACACACTCATATATTACTAATCTGTACGTGTATGTGTGAGCGTATTTTATATATTTATATATGACCTATATATATAAATATAAATAGACACTCAAACATACATACACACCACACTCATATATACTAATATATGTGTG
>JACERR010000068.1:67500-92500 GCA_016760335.1 Gastrodia elata
ATATATAAATCTCTATGTGTGTGTGTTGGGTATACATACTCATAACTATAATACATACACACACAAAAACACAACCCAGCACACACACACACACACACACACACACACACATATATATATTATATATATATATATATATATATATATATATATATATATATGCAGACAAACACACACACACACACCGTATATATATATATATATATATAGACACAAACATACTCATATATACTAATATATATACTTATACTTTTCTCTATGTGTGTGTGTGTGTGTTTGTGTCTATATAGATATACGAATACATGCTTATCTCTATATATATGCATATACACACACACACAAATACAAACACTAAACATATGGAGATTTGTATATATGAGTGTTTGTGTGTATGTGTTTGTGTGTCATATATACTTTTCTCTATGTGTATGTGTGTGTATTGGGTATACATACTCACAACAACCACACACACTCAAACACAGACATAGTGATTAGTATATATATGACTGCGTGTGTGTGTGTGTGTGAGTATGTATACCCAATGCACACACACACATACTCGTATATACCAATCTTTATGTGTAAATATATATATATATATATATATATATATATATGTTTTTATATATCTATGTGTATATATACTGATCTTCATTTCTTTGTGTGTGTGAGGGTGTGTGTGTGCATGTATATGAGTGTGTGTGAGTATGTATACCCATAATCATTTATAAATATATAGACACACACACATACATATGTTATCACACACTTATATATATATATATATATATATATATATATATATAGGCACATACATATATACTAATCACACATACGTGTGAAAACACATGCACACACATAGAGATAAGTATATATGAGTATAAGTATGTATACCCAACACACACATACACTTAATACACACACACACATACATGTGTGTGTATTTAAATATATATACGGTGTGTTTATATAACACATATGGTGTGTGTGTCTCATGTTTATATATATATGGAGAACACGCACTCATAGTAAATACTGTTGGGTACACACACACAAATACACACACACACAAGCACACACACATAGAGATCTATATATACCTGCACATAACACATACGCGTGTGACACACAACCATATATATATATATATATAGAGAGAGAGACACACACACACACACATAGAAATTAGTATTATGAGTGTGTATGTGCGTGTGACACACACACAGAAATACACATACATAATATTAGTATATATGAGTGTGTGTGCATGTTTATGAATATGTAGAGTGACACACACTCACGTAAACTTATATATAGACACACACACATGTTATATACATGTATACACACGTGTGTGTATGTTGGGTATATATACTCATAATAAATATATAGACACAAACACATACATATGTTGGGTATACATACTCTCTGTATATAACACATACAATATGAGTGTTTGTTGTGGGTAGTATATCTATGTACACAAATATATGAGTGCATGTGTGTGTGTGTGTGTATGCCTAATATACAATTATGAGAATACACACTAACATATATATATATATATATATATATATATATATATGTGTGTGTGTGTGTGTGTGTGTGTGTGTGTGTGTGTGTGTGTGTGTGTGTGTGTGTATGTGTGTGTGTTTGTGTGTGTATGTGTGTGTATGTGTGTGTGGGTGTTGTGTTTATGCGTGTGTGTGTATTTGTGTGCACACATAGAGATATATAAGTATGTGTGTGTTGGGTATACATACTCACATATATATATGCATACTTATATATATATGCTCAACACACACAAAATATACACACACACACACACTCATAGATATGTGTTGGATATATATACTCGCAACACACACACACACACACACACTCATTCAGACACGCACTCATATATATTTATCTTTGTGTGTGTGTGTTGGGTATACAAACTCACAACCAAATATAAGCATAAAGACATAAACACAGACATACATAGATATATATATATATATATATATACTAATTGACTATGTACACACACGCATATTATATATATATATATATAAACACACACACGTATGGTGAATATATAACACATTGTGTGTGCGTGTATATGTGTTGGATTTATATATATATATATATATACGGTTGTAGGTGTGTATGTGTGTGTCTAACTCACACACATAGAGATTACTATATATGAGTATGTGTGTGCGTGTCATATATAAATTTATAAACACACACACATATATAGAGGTAAGTATATATGTATTAATCTCTATATGTGTATGTGTCTATATATATATATATATATATATATATATATATATATATATATATATACATACGGTTATGAGCATGTATACCCATGCACACACACACACACATAAAACTACATATAAAAATGTTTATTTATGTGTGTGTATGTGTGTCTATATATTTATATATTATATATGTGTGTTGTATACCCAACATACACACACACATACAAACATACACACATAGAGATTAGTATATATAAATATGTGTGTATGTGTTTATATTTGTGTGTGTGTTGGGTATACATACTTATCTCTATATGTATATACTTATACATAGATTCAGCACACACACACACACAAACAAACTCATACACACTTCTCTTTATATGTATATATGTGTTAGATATACAAACTCACAACCCTATATAAATATACAGTATGTGTATCTATATATTTATTCTCTGTGTTTATGTATGTGGAGATAATTATATATGAGTGTGTGTGTGTGTGTGTGTGTGTATTTTTGTTTGTCCATATATATATATATATATATATATAGACACACACACACACACACACACACACACACACACTCACACATAACACACAAACACACATAATATACTTAAATACGTATGAGTATATCCATATATATATATATATATAGACACACATGTACACACACACATAAGTATATGCGTACCTAACACATACTCAAATATACGGTTGTGGGTATATCTGTGTGTGGGTGTGGGAATACATGTGGCACTATATATAAATGTATATAGACACAGACATATGTGTGCGTGTGTATCTCCATGTGTTCGTGTCTGTTCACAATCGTATATATATATATATATATATATATATATATATATATATATGCACACACACACACACACACACAAACACAGACACACACATACACACACGGAGATAAGTATACATCAGTGTGTGTGTGTCTGTATATGCATACTCACAACCGTATCTCTATATATCTCTATGTGAGTATATATATACTAATCTCTATGTATGTGTGTGTTCGGTAGACATACAACCTTATACAAATATATGCTTATACTTATCTATATGTGTTTATGTGTGTGTCTCTATATACATTCATACAAATACACACACACACACACACCATATATATATACACACACACAGGCACACAAACACACGCACATATGTGTGTGTGTGTGTTTATATGTTACAACCATAAATATGAGTGTGTGTGTGTGTGTGTGTGTGTGTGTGTGTGTGTGTGTGTGTCTATATGTACCTATGTGTGTCACTTATAAAGATTAGTATATATGAGTGTGTGTGGTATGTGTTGGGTATATATACTCACAATCACATATAAATATATGAACACACATACACACACACATATATATATATATATATATTAATTTGTGTGTGTGTGTGTATAAATGTGTGTTTATATATTTATATACAGTTGTGAGTATGTATACTCAACACACACACACACACTCATCTGTACACACACTCATTATACTAATCTTTATATTTATGTATTTGTGTGTGTCTATATTTATATACGATTATAAGTATATATACCCAATGCATAGACACACACACACACACACACACACTCTCATATATACTAATTTCTAGATGTATGTCTATATATTTATATATATCTGTGTGTATAAATATATACAATTTACGTCTTTATAAACACATGATATACATACTCACACATGCACACACTGTATATAAATAGATTGGTATATATGAGCGTGTGTGCTTATATATAGACACACATCTATATGTCACTCACACACACACACGCTCATATAGATTAGTAAATACATATATATAACACATGTCTCTGTGTGTGTATATATATAAGCACACATATATTATGTATGTCTATATATAGATACACACACACACACTCATACATGCTCATGTATACCCAAACACATATATATGTCATTGTGTGTGTGTGTGTGCACACACACACGCACAAACACACACACACAAGCCCATAAACACACATACACACCAACACACAAATACCCAACTATTTATATGTTTATTAATTTGTATACACACATACACAAATACACATACATAGAGATTAGTGTATATGAGTGTGTGTGCGTGTGTGAGTATGTATACCCAACATAAATACACACACACACAAGTATATATATATATATATATATATATATATATATATATGTGTGTGTGTGTGTGTGTGTGTGTGTGTGTGTGTGTGTGTGTGTGTGTGTGTGTACCCAATACACACACACACCTAATTGTCTGTGTGTATGTGTGGGTATAGACATATATATATATATATATATATATACACATACTCACAATCATGTGTTAGCGTGAGTATGTCTGCATACAAGTATGCATGTAAGTAGATACACACATGCTCGTATATACTAATCTACTTATCTCCATGTGTGTGTGTCTATGAGTGTTTGTGTGTACCCACACATATATACAGACACACATGTACACACACATAAGTATATGTGTACCTAACACATACTCAAATATACGATTGTGGGTATATCTGTGTGTGGGTGTGGGTATACATGTGACGCTATATATAAATGTATATAGACACAGACATATGTGTGCGTGTGTATATCCATGTGTTCGTGTCAGTTCACAACCGTTTATATATATATATATATATATACACACACACACACAAACATAGACACACACATACACACATGGAGATAAGTATACATTAGTGTGTGTATGTCTGTATATGCATTTTTACAACAGTATTTCTATATATCTCTTTGTGAGTATATATATACTAATCTCTACGTATGTGTGTGTTCGGCAGACATACAACCGTATACAAATATATGCTCATACTTATCTCTATGTGTTTGCGTGTGTGTCTCTACATACATGCATACAGATACACACACACACAAACACCATATATATATATATATATATAGACACACACAGGCACACAAACACACGCACATCTGTGTGTGTGTGTGTGTGTGTTTTTATGTATACTTACAACCATAAATATGAGTGTGTGTGTGTGTGTGTGTCTATATGTACCTATATGTGTCACTTATAGCGATTAGTATATATGAGTGTGTGTGGTAAGTGTTGGGTATATATACTCATAATCTTATATAAATATATGGACACACACACATATATATATTAATCTGTGTGTGTGTGTGTGTGTATGTGTGTGTGTTTATATATTTATATACAGTTGTGAGTATGTATACTCAACACACACTCACACACACCCATCTGTACACACGCTATTATATACTAATCTCTATATTTATGTATTTGTGTGTGTCTATATTTATATACGATTTTGAGTATATATTCCCAATGCATAGACACATACACACACACACTCATATATATTAATTTCTATGTGTGTGTCTATATATTTATATATATTTGTGTGTATAAAAATATACAATTTATGTCTTTATAAACACATGATATACATACTCACACATGCACACACTGTATATAAATAGATTGGTATATATGAGTGTGTGTGCTTATATATAGACACACATCTATACACTCACACACACATACACTCATATAGATTAGTAAATACATATATATAACAAATATGTCGATGTGTGTGTATATATATAAGCACACATATATTATGTATGCCTATATATAAATACACACACACACACTCGAACATGCTCATATATACCCAAACTCATATGTGTGTCATTGTGTGTGTGCGCGTATGTGTGTGTGTGTGCACACACACACGCACAAACACACACACACAAGCCCACAAACCCACATACACACCAACACACATATACCCAACTCTTTATATGTTTATTAATTTGTATACACACATGCACAAATACACATACATAGAGATTAGTGTATATGAGTGTGTGTGCGTGTGTGAGTATGTATACCCAACACAAATACACACACAAGTATATATATATATAGATGTGTGTGTGTGTGTATACATAATACACACACACACACCTAATTGTCTGTGTGTATGTGTGGGTATAGACATATATATATAGGCACATACTCACAATCATGTGTGAGCGTGAGTATGTCTGCATACAAGTTTGCATGTAAGTAGACACACACATGCTCATATATACTAATCTATGTATCTCAATGTGTATGTGTCTATGTGTGTTTGTGTGTGCCCACACACATATATAGACACACACACACTCACTCACTCATTCATATATACTAATCTCTATGTGTGTGTATGTGTTTGTGAACTACACACACATACACTCATATATACAAATCTTTATATGTGTGTGTTTGTGTATGTGTTATATGAACACATAGAAATTAGTATATATGAGCGTGTGTGTGTGTGTGTGTGTATGGCACACACACAAACATACACACATAATGATATATATACTAGTCTACACATATAGAGACAAGACACACACAAATACACATATAGAGATTAGTATATAAGTGTTGAGTATGTATACACAACACACACACAACACACACACATAGAGATCTCTATATACTCATGTGTTGGGTATACATACTTAATACAATACATAGGGTTGTGAGTATAGATACTAATCATTATGTGTGTGTGTCTATATATTATATATGGTATACAATCGTATACATACTAATCTCTATATTTGATATACACAACACATACACATTCACTCATATATACTAATCTCTATGTGTGTATGACATATATATTATATAGGGTATACAATTGTATATATATATATATATATATATATGTATATATACATATATATATATATATATATATATATATATATATATGAGTGTGCGTGTGTGTCTGTATATTTATATATGCTTATGAGTATATACATGAATATATACATACACACAACACACACACACACACATACTCATATATACTTATCTCTATGTGTGTGTCTTTATCTACATATGTGTGTGTATGTGGTAGGTATGTTTGTGTGTGTGTGTTTGTGTGTGTGTGCCTATATATACTAATCTATATGTGTGTGTGTGTGTACTAATCTCTGTGTGTGTGTGACACCACACACACACATGCATAATGTGTTATATATATATACACACAGGCACACAAACACACGCACATATGTGTGTTTGTGTGTGTGTGTTTATATGTTACAACCGTAAATATGAGTGTGTGTGTGTGTGTGTGTGTGTGTCTATATGTACCTATGTGTGTCACTTTTAAAGATTAGTATATATGAGTGTGTGTGGTATGTGTTGGGTATATATACTCACAATCATATATAAATATATGAACACATACACACACACACACACACATATATATATATATATATATATATATATATATTAATCTGTGTGTGTGTGTATAAGTGTGTGTTTATATATTTATATACAGTTGTGAGTATGTATACTCAAAACACACACACACACTCATCTGTACACACACTCATATATACTAATCTTTATATTTATGTATTTGTGTGTGTCTATATTTATATACGATTATAAGTATATATACCCAATGCATAGACACACACACACACACACACTCTCTCTCATATATACTAATTTCTAGATGTATGTCTATATATTTATATATATTTGTGTGTATAAATATATACAATTTACGTCTTTATAAACACATGATATACATACTCACACATGCACACACTGTATATAAATAGATTGGTATATATGAGCGTGTGTGCTTATATATAGACACACATCTATATGTCACTCACACACACACACGCTCATATAGATTAGTAAATACATATATATAACACATGTCTCTGTGTGTGTATATATATAAGCACATATATTATGTATGTCTATATATAGATACACACACACACTCATACATGCTCATGTATCCCAAACACATATATATGTCATTGTGTGTGTGCGCGTATGTGTGTGTGTGTGCACACACACGCACAAACACACACACACAAGCCCACAAACACACATACACACTAACACACACATACCCAACTATTTATATGTTTATTAATTTGTATATACACATACACAAATACACATACATAGAGATTAGTGTATATGAGTGTGTGTGCGTGTGTGAGTATGTATACCCAACACAAATACACACACACACAAGTATATATATATATATATATATGTGTGTGTGTGTGTGTGTGTGTGTGTGTGTGTGTGTGTACCCAATACACACACACACCTAAATGTCTGTGTGTATGTGTAGGTATAGACATATATATATATATATATATATATATATATATATATAGGCACATACTCACAATCATGTGTGAGCGTGAGTATGTCTGCATACAAGTATGCATGTAAGTAGATACACACATGCTCATATATACTAATCTACTTATCTCCATGTGTGTGTGTCTGTGTGTGTTTGTGTGTACCCACACACATATATAGACACACACACACACACTCACTCACTCATATATACTAATCTCTATGTGTGTGTATGTGTTTATGAACCACACACACATACACTCATATATACAAATCTTTATATGTGTGTGTTTGTGTATGTCTTATATGAACACATAGAAATTATTATATATGAGCGTGTGTGTGTGTGTGTGTGTATGGCACACACACAAACATACACACATAGTGATATATATATACTAGTCTACACATATAGAGACAAGACACATACACAAATACACATATAGAGATTAGTATATAAGTGTTGAGTATGTATACACAACACACACACAAACACACACACATAGAGATCTTTATATACTCATGTGTTGGGTATACATACTTAATATAATACATAGGGTTGTGAGTATACATACTAATCATTATGTGTGTGTGTGTTTATATATTATATATGGTATACAACCGTATACATATTAATCTCTATGTGTGTGTCTATTTATTATATTTGATATACACAACACACACACACACTCATATATACTAATCTCTATGTGTGTATGACATATATATTATATAGGGTATACAATTGTATATATATATATATATATATATATATATATACATATATATATACATATATATATATACATATATATATATACATATATATATATATATATTTATATATATATATATATGAGTGTGCGTGTGTTTGTCTGTATATTTATATATGTTTATGGGTATATACATGAACATATACATACACACAACACACACACATACATACTCATATATACTTATCTCTATGTGTGTGTCTTTATCTACATATGTGTGTGTGTATGTGTTAGGTATGTTTGTGTGTGTGTGTTTCTGTGTGTGTGCCTATATATACTAATCTATATGTGTGTGTGTGTACTAATCTTTATGTGTGTGACACACCACACACACACATACACAATGTGTTATATATTCATATGCATGCATACACATATATATTAGTATATATGTAGGTGTGTTTGTAATAACATATATGTGTGTGAATACACACAGCACACACAAAGAGATTATTATAAATGAGTGTGTGTGAATGTATATATAATCTAGAGATTAATATACGGTGTGAGAGTGTATACACAACACACACTCATATATGCTAATCTCTATGTATGGATGTGTGTGTGTGTGGAGATTAGTATATATATATGTGTGTGTGTGTGTGTGTGTATAAATATGAGTGTGTGGGTATGTATACCCAATACACTCACATATACATATATATGAGTGTGCACACACTCATAGAGAATAGTATATAAATGAGTGTGTGTATGTGTGTGTGTGTGTGTGGGTTTATGTGGTGCGTGTGTGTGGGTTTATGTGGTGCGTGTAATAGTGCTGGGTGAGTATGTATACCCAACACACACAAACACAAATGTGTGTTCGGTATACATATATATATATATATATATATATATATATATATATATATATATATATATATATGGTTGTGTGTGTGTGTGCCTATATATTTACATACGGTTATGAGTATGTATACCCACTACATACATACTAATATTATATATACTAATCTATATATATATGATTGGGTCACACACACAAACACACACTCATATATACTTATATCCATATGTGTGTGTGTTTGAGTGTATGTATAATCTCTATGTGTGTGTGTATGTGTGTGTCCATATATATATAGACACATACTCACAATCATATATACTGAACTACTAATCTCTATGTGTGAGTATGTGTGTGTTAGTGTGTGTTCACACACATATATAGACACACACCACACACACACACACACTTATATATACTAATCTCTATATGTGTGAATGTGTGTGCCACACACATATACACATACACTCATATATACAAATCTTTATATGTGTATGTTTATGTGTGTGTTATATGAAATATATACACACAAACCCACACACATTGAGATCTCTATATACTCATATGTGTTGGGTATACATACTCAATGCAACACATAATATTGTGAGTATACATACTAATCTCTATGTGTATGTGTCTATATGTGTGTGGGTATACATGCTCACACACTCTTATATACTTATCTCTATGAGTGTGTGTGTGTGGCGTTCATATACATATATCTCTATATGTGTCTATTTGTGTGTATATACAAATATTTATAAGTGTAGATATATATACACATCCAATCACACATAAACACACTCATATATACTAATCTTTATGTGTGTGTGATGTATGTGTTATATACATGTATATATATATATATATATAGGCATAGAGAGACACACACCCACACTATATATAAGATTATAGACACAAACATACACCATCACACTCACATGTTTGGTTACTACATACACACACACACACACACACACACACACACACTCATATATACACATTTCCATGTGTGACACAAACAAACATACATACACACACACACACACAATTGTACACACATACGAGTGTATGTCTATATATAATATATACAGTTATGATTATGTATGAGTGCGCCTGTCTATATATGTGTGAGTACATACACACATACACATACACACTCATATATACTAATGTGTACGTGTATGTTGAACATGTTCTATATATTTATAAATCGACACTCAAACACACATACACATCACACTCATATATACTAATATATACGTGTGCGTGTGTGTGTGTTGGGTACACATACAATTGTATATAATTACACAGACATTGTGTGTATGTGTCTATTTTTATGTGCGTGTGTGTGTGCACATACGCACACACACATACACAAACACACATAAATACTAATCATAATATATAAACACACAAATCTCTATGTGACAATATATACACTCAACACACACACTCATATATACTGTGTGTGTGTGTGTGTGTTTGTGTGTGTGCCTCATATATACCGACACACGTATATGTTATATATATTTGTGTGTGTGATAACACATACGTGTGTCTGTCTATTTATTTGTATACTCACACAGATATATCTGTGTGTATGTTTGTGTGATTTGTGTGTGTTTGTGTGATTTGTGTGTGTTTGTAACACTCAATACACACACACACACATAGAGATTACAATATATAAATATATAGACACACACACGCACATATATGGTTGTGATGTGTGTGTGTTATGTGTGTTTTTGTGTGTGTACGAGTGTATGTGTGTCTATATAAGAGTGTATATATGAGCACACTCACACACACACACATGCTCATATATAATAATCTCTAATGTGTGCATATATATATATATATACATATATATATATATATATATATATATATATATATATATATATATAGACACACACATATACGCACACATACATACTAATCACACACACACACAACACACTCTTGAGTATAGATATGAGTGGATGTGTGTGTGATAACGCATACGTGTAATGCATACATAAAAAGAATAGTATATATAAGTGTGTGTGTGTTGGGTCACACAACAAACACACCATGGATATATATATACACACCCGTATACACAAGCATATAAAAATATATAACTGTGTGGGTGTGTTTGTTGAGTGACCCAATACACACACATACACACACTCATATATACTAATCTTTATGTGTGTATGCATCACACGTATGTGTTATCACTGTGTGTGTGTTGCATGAGTGTGTATTGTCTATAAATAGACATACACACACACATTCACCATATATTTTTATAGACATGCACACACTCATATATGTGTGTGTTATGTGTATCTGTGAGCTATGTGTGTTTATCTATATATATGCTAATACAGACACACACACACTCATATATACTTATCTGCATATGTGTGTTTGTGTGTGTGTGTGTGAGTATATATATACCCAACAGCGTGTGTCACACCCACACATTTGGAGATTAGTATATACTAATCTCTATGTATGCACACACACACACACCCAAACACATACACACACATACACCCACATAGATATATGTATAAAATATGGGTGTATATAGACACACACTCATATTGAGATTAATATATATATATATATATATATATATATATATATATATCTTATATAAATATATAAACAAATATATGTATATATACTAATCTCTATGGTATAGGCACACACGGATAGACACACACACACAACTCTATGTTTGTGTGTGTGTGTCTATATATTCACAACTGTATATACATATGCACAACCATATAAAAATATGTGCATAAGTGTGTGTATTTATGTGGGTGTGTGTTAGGTATATATTAGTGTTTGAGTTTGTGTGTGTGTGTTGGGTATACATACTCATAACCTAATACAAACACACACACAAACACACACATAGAGATTAGTATATATGAGTGTGAGTATGAGTGTGTATTTTTGTGTGTGTGTGTGAGTGTATATTGGGTCACACAAACATACTCATATATACTAATCTATATGTGTGTGTTTGTGTGTGTGTGTGTGTGTGTGTGTGAGTATATATACCCAATACACACACACACACATTATATATGTGTGCGTGTTTGTATGTGTATACTATAGACATACACACATACACATATATACTAATCTCTATGTGTGTGTGTGTCTATGGGTGTTTATGTGTGTGTGTATATATATAGACACACATAGACCCCCCCCCACACACACACACATACACACACACACACACACATACACACACACACACACACTCATATATACAAATCTCAATGTGTGTGTATTTGTATATATATATAACATACACACACTCACACACACACTCATATTTATACACACTCAAATATATATAGATACACATAGATTAGTATATATGAGTGTGGATATGTGTAGTTGTATGTGTGTGTCACACACACACACACACAAAGACACTCATATATGAACATAATATACTAATCTCTATGTGTGTGCCTCTATATATATACCACAATACACAATCACACACATATATACAGACACTCATATATACTAATCTCTATGTGTGTGTGTGTGTGTATCTATTTGTGTGCATGAGTGCCTATATATAAATCCCTATGTGTGTGTATTGGGTATACGTACTCACAATTGTAATACATACACATACACAAACACAACCCAATATATATATATATATATATATATATATACATATATATATAGACAAACATACTCATATATACTAATATATATACTTATACTTTTCTCTATGTGTGTGTGTGTGTGTGTGTGTGTGTGTGTGTGTTTGTGTCTATATAGATATGCAGATATATACTTATCTCTATATATATGCATACATATACACACCACACATATGAAGATTTGTATATATGAGTGTTTGTGTGTGTGTGTATTGGGTATACATACTCACAGCAAACACACACATAAACACAGACATAGTGATTAGTATATATGACTGTGTGTGTGTGAGTATGTATACCTAACGCACACACACACACACACATACTCGTATATACTAATCTCTATGTGTAAATATATATATATATATATATATATATATATATATATATATATATGGGATGGGTATATATACTAATCTTCATTTGTTTGTGTGTGAGGGTGTGTGTGTATGTATATGAGTGTGTGCGAGTATGTATACCCATAACCATTTATAAATATATAGACACACACGTATGCATTATCACACACTCATATTTATATAGGCACACACATATATATTTATCACACATACGTGTGAACACACACACACACACATAAATATAAGTATATATGAGTGTAAGTATGTATACCCAACACACACACACTCAATACACACACACCTACGTGTGTGTGTGTATGTGTGTGTATTTAAACATATATATGGTGTGTCTATATAACACATATGTGTGTGTGTGTCTCATGTTTATATATATATATATGGAGACACACACTCGTAAATACGGTTGGGTACACACACACAAACACACACACATAAACATCTATATATATATGCTCATAACACATACGTGTATGACACACAACCATATATATATATATATATATATATATATATATATATATACACACACATAAAAATTAGTATTATGAGTGTGTGTGTGTGTGTGTGTAAAGGTAGACACACAGACATAGAAACACACATACGTATTTGTATATATGAGTGTGTGTGCATGTATATGAATAAAACACACACACACACATAGACACGTATGTGTTTACGCACACGCACACTCATATATACTAATCTCTAACAAATAGAGATTAATATATATTGATTCGTATATATAAATTTGTGTGAGTATGTGTCTCTCTACATATGTGTGTGTCTGTGTATATATGTGCATTTTTATCCAAATTACACACACACACATACACACCACTCATATATATCTACGGTTGCGCCTGTATGTGTCTCTCTATGTATATATTTATATATTTGTATACATATATATAACACATACATGTGTGTCTATTTATAAATATATATGGTTGTGAGTATGTATACCCAACACACATATAGAGATTAGTATATATGAGTGTGTGTATATGTGTGTGTGTGTGCACACACACACACTCATATTTAGTTGTCTCCCATACATACACACAAACACACACAAATATACATGTATATAACACATACATGTGTGTCTATCTATAAATATATATGGTTGTGAGTATGTATACCCAGCACACATATAGAGATTATTATATATGAGTGTGCGTGTGTGAGTGTGTGCACACGCACACACTCATATTTATTTATCTCCCACACATACACACAAATACACACAAATAGAGATAAGTATATATGAGTTATACACGTACACACACATACAAACACACACACATAGAGATTAGTATATAAGAGTGTGTGTGTTTGTGTGTGCGTCTCTACATACATGCATACAAACACAATGTGTGTATATATATATATACTCAAGACACACACACACACACACACACACACACACTCACACATTACACACTGACACACACACATACACACATAGAGATTAGTATATAAGAGTGTGTGTGTTTATTTGTGCATCTCTACATACATGCATACAGACACAATGTGTGTATATATACATACCCAATGCACACATACACACACACACATCACACACTGACACACACACACACAAATGGAGATTAGTATATATAGTTGTGAGTATGTATATAAATATACATACACACTCATTTATACTAATCTCTATGTGTGTAAGTGTCTATATATTTGTAATCACAACCATATATATATACACGTATTTGTTATATACACACATTGAGATTAGTGTGTATATAGACACACACACACACACACAAAACTTGCTTATGTATGTGTGTGTCTATATATTTATTTACACATAAACATAGACACACACACTCATATATACTAATCTCCATATGTGTGTGTGTGTATATATATATATAAGCATAAATAAATATACATACACACATACATACACATGGAGATTAGTATATATGAGTATGTGTGTGTGTCTATATCTATACGCGTATATAAATATACTGACAGACACACACACACATAGATTTGTGTGTGTGTGTGCGTGTAAGTGTGGTGTGTGTATGTGTGTGTGGTGGGTATACATACTCACACACATAAATAACACACACACACACATGGAGAAATATATAGCACATAAGTGTGTTACGTATGTGTATCTATATACTTGTATGCAGTTTTGAATATGTATGTACATACCCAGCACACACACACACACACATACATACTCACAACTGTATATAAATATATAGACACACACACATAAATACACGTATGTATTATATATATCTCCATGTGTGTGTGTGGTATATATATGCGTGTGTGAGCATGTATACACAAGTATGTGTTCTATATATACACACATGTGTGTTTGTCTATATATTTTAAGACAGTTGTGAGTATGTATACCTAACACACACACACACACACACACACACACACTGATACATACTAATCTCTATGTATGTGTGTTTATGCGTATGTGTGTCTCTATATATTTATATATATAGATGCACACACGTATGTATATACATACTCACAATCGTATAACTTCTCTACACACACACAGATTTATATGCATGCATTTATATTAAAATATATGGGTGTTTGTGTGTACGTATATATTTATATATTTATATACAGTTATGTGTATGTATACCCAACACACACACACACACACACACACATATACACACACTTATATATACAAATCTTTATGTGTGTGTGTTTGTTATATTTTAATACAAGTATATATATATATTTCTGTGTGTGTAGATATTAGTATATATGAGTGTGTGTGTGTGTGTCTGTGTGCATGTATGTAGAGACACACATACACACACACAAACACATAATAACAATTATATATATATATAGATTCACACACACACACTCAAACTCATAAAAACTAATCTCTATATGTGTATGTTTGCATATGTGTGTGTCTATATATATATATATATATAAATAATGATTAGGAGTATGTGTGTGTGTGTGTATGTGTGTATGTCTCTACATACGTGCATACAGACATACACACACTCACACACTCATATATTAAAATATAACAAACATAAATACATATACATTCATATATTAAAATATACAAACACGCATACATAAATATATATACATTCATATATTAAAATATAACAAACACACACATATAGATATAAGTATATATGAGCGTGTATGTGTTTGCGTGTTAGCCATATATATATATCCGTGTGTATGTGATAACACACGCATATGTGTTATATACATGTGTGTGTGTATGTGTATGTGTGTCGGGTAGACATACTCACAACCATATATACACACACATAATCGTATGTTTTAGTATGTATACCTATATAGACAGACACACATAGAGATTAATATATATGAGTGTGTGTGTGTGTGTATGAGTATACCCATATATGGAAATGACACATAGAGATAAGTATATATGAGTGTGTGTATGTGTGTATTTACATACATATAGTTGTTGAGCATACATACTCGCAAACATACTTAGATATATATATTTTAATATATATAAGTTTGTGTGTGCACAACACAGACAGACACGCTTATATATATATACAAACACACACACACACTAATATAGATGTTTGTCTGAGTTTGTGTGTGTGTTGACATATATATGTTGAGTATACATACACAAACAAACACGATAAACAATCATATGTATACGTATATAGACACACAAACATCTGCGTGTGTCTGTGTGTGTGTCTATATATGTGAGTGTATCACTCATATATGTGAGCATCTATACCTAACCCACACATATGTGTGCGTGTATATGAGTGTGTGTGTGTGTGTGTGTGTGCTAGGTATACATGCTGTGTGTGTATGTGTTATATAATAATCTCTATGTGTTGGGTATATATATAACACACACAACTGTATACATACATGCCTATGTATATATAACACACACTCATATATAGACACATACACACACTCAAACACCCATATATACTAATCTCAATATGTGTGATAGTCACAAATATTTATGTGTGTGTGTGTGTTACATACTCTATGTGAATCACACACACACAAACATGCACACACACACTCATATATACATATCTATATGTGTGTGTGTGTCACATATGTGTTATCACACACACATAAATATATAACACACACTCATATATATAGACACACACAGACACACAAACAATAAACACTCACACACTCATACACACACACACACAAACAATAGACACACACACACTCACACACACACACTAATTAAATATGTAGAGACACATGCACACACACACATGGAGATAAATATATAGGTGTGTGTGTGTGTGTCTATATATTTATATACTAATCTCTATGTGTGTGTGTTTGGGTGTGTTTGTGTCCATATCATATATACTTATCTCGAACACACACACACACACTCATATATACTTATCTCCAAGTGTGTTTGTGTGTGTGTGTGAGTATATATATACATGTGTGTGTGTGTCACACATACACACACACATATATATATACCCACACACACGTATATATATATCCACACACACACATACTCATATATATTGTTGTGTGTGTGCACATGTGGGTATATTTATTAGTGTGTGTGTGTATATGACATGTACACACACACTCGCGCACAAACACCACACACACATACACACACATATAACCATATATATATAGTACATACTTATCTCTATATTTATATGCACGTGTATATAAATATATATATCTGTGTAAGTGTGTGTATGTGTGTGTGTGTGTGTGTGTTTGTGTGTACCTATATATATGTATGTGTGTTGGGTATATGTATAATAATCTCTATTTGTGTTGGGTATACATATATACTAATACACACACTCATATATACTAATACCTAACACACACACTTATATTTATCTCTATGTGCATACATATATATATGTTTGAGTGTGTGGTATTTGTGTGTTAGTATATATGAGTATGTGTGTGTGTCTGCACACACACACTATGAGTGTGTGATTTCTATATAAACACAAACTCACATGGAGATAAGTATAAGTATATATATATATATATATATATATATATAAGTGTGTGTGTGTTGTGTGTGTGTCACACAACACTAATCTTTGTGTGTGACACAAACACATACATACATAGAAATTAGTATATATGAGTGTATATGTGTGTGTGTGTGTGTGCAGGTGTGTGTAACTATATATATATGGTGTGTGTGTTTGTGTGTGCCTATATACTTATCTCTATGTGTGTGCGCACAAACACATAAATACGTGTGTGTTTCTGTGCACACACTTAGAGATAAATATGTAGATACACACACACACACACTCTCATATATGCCCACTCAGGATACACACACACACATACTAATCTATTTAGAACTTATGTGTGTGTGTGTGTGACACAAACACACACACACACATACAAACACACACTAATATATACATACTTTTGTATGTGTGTGGGTGCGTTGGGTATACATACACAATCACACACACACTAGCAACTGTATATGTGTTATCATATATGCATCTCTTTATGTGTTGGGTATTATGTGTGTGAGCGTGTGTCTATATACTTATATATATATGTGAGTGTTTGTCTATATAAATATTTAGATAAAGTTAAGTGTGTGTTATGTACTTGCATATCTACCCACCTACACACACACCTACACACACACACATATAAGTATGTATGACTATGTCTTGAGTATATATTATGTTGTGTTGTGTGTGTAATCTCTCTATGTGTGTATGTGTATGTATGTTTATATATATATATATATATATTTTTAATTTATATATATATATATATATATATATATATATATGTGTGTGTGTTTGTGTGTGTGTGTGTGTGTGTCTATGTGTCATACATACACATATATATACTAATCTCTATGTGTGTGTGCGTGTGTGTTTGTGTGTGTTTGTGACAGATGGAGATTAGTATATATATACGGTTGTGTGTGTGTGTGTGTGTGTGTGTGTGTGTCTATGTGTCATACATACACATATATATTCTAATCTCTATGTGTGTGTGCGTGTGTGTTTGTGACATATGGAGATTAGTATATATATATACGGTTGTGTGTGTGTGTGTTAGAGATTAGTATATATGTGTGTGTGTGTGTGTTTCTGTATGTGTAATACACCTATATATACTTATATTTATGAGTGTGAGTATGTATACACACACACACTCTATGTGATAATACATATGTGTGTGTATCTTTATATATGTAGCACACACACACACATACAAATTAGTATATATGAGTATGTGTGTGTGTGTTTGTTTTCTGTGTGTATGTGTGTGTCTATATATATAGACACATATACACACACATTAAAAATATTAGTGGGTATATATATATGTGTGTGTGTGTACGTCTGAGTATATATGCCCAACACACACACACACACACTTATACATACTTATCTCTATGTGTGTCTGTGTGTGTGTTTGTGTGTATGAGTATGTATACAAATAATTTGTGCGTGTGTGTGTGTCACATATATATAAATATATAGACATACTCTCACACACTTATATATATTTATCTCTATATATGTATGTAGAGATGTGTGTGTATGTGTGTGTGTGCGTGTGTATTTGTAATAAACACACACACTTAGAAATTAGTATATCCATATGTGTGTGAAATTAGTATATATATATATATGTATATATATATATATATATATAGATGTATACACATAAATATATATATGTGTGTGTGTGTGTGTGTGTATACTGAGTGAACATATAAATATATATACACACACACAAACACACATACTTATAGATTAGTATATATGAGTGTGTGTATGGTGTGTGTCTGTTGGGTATATATATTCACACACACACACCACACACACATACTCATATATACTAATCTCTATATGTGTGATATCATGTATACTTATATCTTTGTATGTATGTTTGTACACACACAAATATATATCTATATATACTAATCTCACACACTCATATATATATATATATATATATATATATAAATAATATAGTGAGTATGAATACCCAACACATGAGTGTGTGTGTGGACCACACACACACTCATATATACAAATCCCTATATGTGTGTGTTTATGTGTGTGTGTGTGTGCACATAAATAAAAACACATAGAGATTAGTATATATGAGTGTGTGTGTGTGTTTGTATATTTATATGATTATGAGTATGTATGCCCAACACACAGACACACACACTCATATATACTTATCTCTATGTGTGTGTGTGTATGTCTGTGGTGTTTGTATGTATGTCTATATATTGACACACACACACACACATGTTATATAAATGTATACACATATGAGTGTGTGTGTTGGGTATATATACTCATACTCATGTATGTGTTATCACACACACACAGATAAATATATATATATATATATATATATATAGACACACACATGTTATGTACAAGTAAACACACATGTGTGTGTGTGTGTTGGGTATACATACTCATAACAAATATATTGACACACAAACACACACATATGATGGGTACACATACTCTTTGTATGTAACACATACAATATGAGTGTGTGTTGCAGGTAGTATATCTATGTACACAAATATATGAGTGCATGTGTGTGTGTGTATACCTAATATACGATTATGAGTATACACACTAATATATATATGTGTGTGTGTGTGTGTGTGTGTGTGTGTGTGTGTGTTTATGCGCGTGTGTGTATCTGTGTGCACACATAGAGATATATAAGTACGTGTGTATTGGTATACATACTCACGCATATATATATATATATATATATATATATATATATATATATATATATATATATATATAGATATATGCATATTTATATATGTATACTCAATACACACACACACACTTATAAATATGTGTTGGATATACATACTCACAATACACACAAACACACAAACACACTCTCATATATATTTATCTTTATGTGTGTGTGTGAGACTATGTATACCCAACACACATACTCATATATACTAATCTTTATGTGTTTTTGTGTGTGTGTATTGGGTATACATACTCACAACCGTATATTAAAATATAAACACAAACACACTCATTTATATGCACATAGAGATTAATATATATAAGTGAGATATATATACATACCCAACACACACACACATACACATTAAAATTAGTATATATGAGTGTGTGTGTGTGTATGTGTGTGGGTCTATATACTTAAACACGATTATGAGTAGGTATACCCAACACACACACACACACATACAATAAACAAACACACACACACCACACATAGAAATTAATATATATGAGTGTGTGTGCAATACACACACACACACACGTCTATATACGATTTTGACTATGACTATATATTTGTACTCACACATACACACACGTGTGTGTGTATCACAAACATATATACTCACACACACACACACACACACACTCATACATACTAATCTCCATGTATGTGCGTGTGTGTGTCAACACATGCCCACACACACAAACACACATACACATACACACACACACTGTATACACACACACACACCCAGCACACACACACACACACACACACACACACACACACACATATATATATATATATATATATATATATATATATATATATATATATATATATACACACACACATGTATATAATATATATGTGTGTGTGTGTGTCTATATATTTATATACAAACCACTCATATATACTTATCTCCATGAGTGTATGTGTTAGATTTACATACTCACAATTGTATATAAATATATATACATGCTCATCCATGTATATATACACACACACATATGTATGGATGTCTATATATACATATGTGTGTCCATGCATGTAGAGACAAATAAATGTGTGTGTGTGTGTGTGACACACACACACACATTAGTACATATGCGTGAGTATGTATACCTAATACACACACATACGTATATGTTAACTGTATATATATATATATATATATACTAATCTCTATGTGTGTGTGTGTGGGGTATGTATACCCAACACACACACATATATATATGGTTGTGGGTATATATACCCAACACACTTATCCACTTATCACACACACACACACATATATATACTAGACACACAAACATCTGTTATCATACAGTACATTTGTGTGTTTATGTGTCATTATAGATATACTATGTGTGTGTGCTGTGTGTGTTGGGTATACATGCTCTTACATAGTAGCTATATATTAGTATATATGAGTACACAGATGCACACACATAGAGATATGTGTATGTGTGATAACACATGCACACACACAAACACACACAAATATGTGTGCACACCGTATATAGCTGTATGCCCAACACTTACACACCTATAGAGATTAGTATATATATGTGTGTCACACATACCTACACACACATACATACATAATACTAATCTCTATGTGTGTGTATTTATATGTTGGGTATACATACTTATCTCCATATAAGTGTGTTGGTGTGTCTGTGTGTTGGGTATACCTACTCATACGTGTATAGTGTGTGTCTCCATGTGTGTGTTTGTGCGCATGTGTATGTGTTGGGTATATATACTGACAACACACACACACACACACAAGTATACTTATCTATATGTATGAGTATTTGTGTGTGTGCGTGTGTTAGGCAGACACACGCACATACATGTGAGTATGTATACTGTGTGTGTGTGTGTATGCGATTATATTTGGTATATACTCACAACACACACACACTCAAAAATATATACTAATTTCTATGTGTGTGTTATACACACACACACACACACGTGCGCAGATTAGTATTTATGTGTGAGTATATACATGTGTTGGGTATACTAATCTCTATATGTGTGTGTATGTGTATACATACTCATTCATAGAGATTATATATAAATATATAGAGATTAGTATATATATATATATGTGTGTGTGTGTGTCTGTGTTGGGTATATACTACTCCTATATACTACTCACACACACAGCACAACACACATACACTCCTATATACTACTCAACCATATTTAGATATATATTAATCTCTATGTGTATATGTGTGTGTGTGTGTGTGTTTCTATATATATACTCACAATCATATATAAATATATAAACACACATTCTTATAAGATAATATATATTTATATACGGTTGTGAGTATGTATTCCCAACACACGCGCACACATACTCTTATATGCTAATCTCTATGTGTGTGCGCGTGTGTGCATATAAATATATCGACACACACATCCATATATATATATATACATACTCACGTATGTGTTATATATCTGTGTGTGTTTATGTCTATATAAATATATGATTATGAATATAAATTTATAGACACACACACACACTCACACACATACATGAGTAGGTGTACTCAACTGTATATGAGTGTGTATACTCAACACACATTCACACACACTCACACACTCATATATGTATATATGCAGTTATAAGATTGTAAGATACTCATGTGTGTATTTATATTTGTGTGTGTGTGTGTTGGGTATACATACCAATACACACACACATATGCACACTCAGACACACACACACACAGATAGAGATAAGTATATATGAGTGTGTGAGTATAATGCATACTACATTCTATGTGTGTGTGTTTGTGTGTGCCTATGTGTGTGTGTGTGTTGGGTATACATACTCATAACCATATATAACATGACACACTCATAATCATATATGTATATACACACACAAAACACACTCAACACACATACTCATATATATTCGGTATATATATATTTGTATGTGTGCATAAGAGCCTATATACTAATTGAGAGTGTCTGTGTAATACACATACATCTATATGAGTATGTATACCCAATGTATATGACT